>OMLM01007987.1:190323-214431 GCA_900302695.1 Helostoma temminkii
ATTGCCTTCCAGGAAAATATCCATGAATGTGACTATTGTTACTGTGTGAATGCTAGCACATCACCCTGCCTTGAAGTTCTGCCTCCTGGTGAGGCCAGACAGCACATTGTACATTTCTCAAATTATGTATTTCTATCATTACTTAGTCCTGTATTGTTTTTAGGTCCTATAATATGCTGTTTGGTTCTTTGTAATAAAAATATGAAATTGGTCCCAGTGGGTCTGAATCAGTCTCAGTTTTCTCTTTGAGTTTAAGTCACTTACTACAGTTTGTACCTATGACTGATATTTTGTATGAATTTTCCCAACATATGACTAATTGATTTTCAGCAGCGGAGAGAGGTGTGTTCTTTGTGTAATCAAATGTGCTTCATGTTAGTGCTTGGGACACATATGATGAAAGGATATCTCAGTTTGTTGTTTAATTATTCCTTTTCTTTTCTTTTTGCCTTTCTCATTACTTTGTTATTTTTCATTCTTTTTCTTAATCCCTATACTCTTTGATTTTAATCTTTAATCATTAAAATTTGTCTCACTCAGCATGTGTGTCTCTCTGTCTTATGTCTCCATGTCTGTCTGTCTGTATCTCTGTCTCCATCTCTTTGGGTGGTCTGTGGTACAGCAGCCTACTCTTCTCCCTCCGGTAGTGGTGTGAGGGTGTTTTTGGGAGGGGAAAAGTGGGGTACATATACTGTGGGGGGGCAGTTACTTACTTGCCCATTCTCTTGCCACCCCAATTTACCCTTCACTTCCTCCCCTCCTGGTTGTTCCTAGCCCATAAAGAACATAACATGCCCACACACCAACGCTGATGCTTAAATGCCCCCACCAATGCTCAACTCCTTCAAAACAATAAAAATTTCGGGGTTAACCACTGAAACCCAATGACTGCTAACACCCCTGCCTCCTCACTGTCACACACACACATACACACACACAGTGCCACCCCTGCTCAGCCTTGTGTATGTAAACAGCGGTTGCTCGCAGGCAGAATGGCAGACAACAAGGCATGCAAACACACATATATACAATAGAGTCATGTTCACTTACATTGATGCGCACACACAAACACAAACACATCACACAGACAGGCATATACATGCCACACACAGAGACAGTCCTCGACATTGCCATCAAAGAGCTACAGTACACGTCGCTTCCTCTCCTCCATATCTTCCTCTTCTTCTGTCTGGTAGCATTTTGCCATCAATGGCCTGGCTGTGCTTAAGGGGGATTTTCCCCCTTAGATCTGGCAACAACCACAACAGCCAAGGAGGCCTGCACAGGCCGAAAAAGGAGAAAGCAGTGAGTGATTGGCATGTGGTGTGTGCAATACCCTTTTTTTGTGTGTCTTGTAAAATGCAGATTACAAAACACAAACGTGCGAGGTGGTATGGAGTTAAATCACTCTCACATAGCTCATTGTTAGCGCTAATCCCACGCTAAGAGGTGGCTGAAGGCAAAATGTTGCCTGTAGTACCAGTTGGCCCAGCTCTTTGTCTCACCGGATGCAGTGTGAAGGTCATTGACAAAGCTGTGCACAAAGGCTATGCATTTATGACTCAATAGGGACTAGTGTTGTGAAATAAACACTGACCATCCACCACATTAGTACCACCCGTTTTAATGATATATATATATTTTTTCTATAACAAATACAGTTTTAAACGTGTCACTGTGCAGAATGAATCAATGCAACAACCTGTTCTGTCTCTTTTGTAGGAAAGTGGTGCGGTACAGCTGTGAATAAAACCACAATAGAACTATTGATGGTCTTCAAGTGTTTGTCATTTATCTGCCCCCTCATAGTATGAAATACGCTATTTGTTAATAAGCTTGAGACATGTTCATTTGTGAACAGCCGTGTAGGGCAAGTGCCAGAACATGTTTCGAACATTAAACAAGTGTTATAACTGTTAAATCCATACATGAATTGAAATATAAAAGATGCATTCACATGCCTACAGTAATTATCAACCTTAAATTGGGAGTTGATGAAGGCCGAGCTACCCTCTGAGTTTCATTACATCAACTGATGAGAACTGAACACAGCATTTAACATCAAAACTGATTCATGATATATCTGTAATCTGTGGTGATTAAGCATTTCCCATGTCTCACACACACATACTGACAGAACTTCTGCACGGGAATTTCTTAATTTGCTTCTCACAGATTAACCAATCTGTTTCTATGAATGACTCTTTACACTCCTTTGTGGGGATTAGCCTGAATTTTGCATTTAGCATAGTTAGCAAGTCATAAGATACTCTAATAACTTAACACTCAAGGATTAGCATTAATTTAGCATTTAGCTTGATTAGCAGTTGGCAGAGTATCAGATGTATCAATGACTCATAAACTAGAGATTAGCATTTAGGCCAGTTAGCAAAATTAAGTATTAACTGATGCACAATACAAGTGAGCATGCATTATCACAATCACAAGATACCAATTTTTCTGGCCTTGACACCGTAATAAAGTGGAATTGTGCAATCAAGTATATAATTAAATTTTATTTTGAATATGTTGGGCATCCATGCAGAGTTAGCCACTCCACAGTCTGAGCACAGACTCATAACCTTTGTCTTCTGTGATTTTCCATAGAAACAGCAAAAATATATAAAAATAACAAAAATACTCACTGGCTAACTGTAGCAGAAATGCTAGACAGCGGTAAAAATACTGACTGAGTCACTAACACCTTCTTAAAAACACTTCTTCTTTTGCGGTTTTGGGAGGATGGAGAGTGTGAGAGAGCGAGAAAGACAAAAAAAAATACAACTCAGGTTATTTCAGTTTTTCTGCGTGCGAATAACGTCACCAAACAGTTCCTTCTTCTTGTCACGCAAAAGCGGACAACTGACCTACTTCCTATGAGTCCTGTGCAGGAAACAGTTTGTGTAATAGGGCTCAGTGTGTGTCAATGCTGTAAACCAAGTCGCACTGTCTTTCACACGTCTATGATCTGCTGTGTCTTCATTCCCTTTCAACACACCGTTAGCCAAGTTGCAGCCACACAAAGCTGCAATCCAACACATTTCACTTTTGCACAATGTTTGTGAACCACTTCCCTTGGGCCTTAGTTTGCTTACAGTATAAACAATTTGGTGAATCCATTTTATTGAGACTGCACCTGACTCCAGAATAGGAAACAGGTGTAAGACACAGGGTATGACATTTTAATTATGTGTTTTATTTCTGTGATCGGGAGGCTGTGATTATTTCCCTGAAGCAACATGTTTGGATTTAAAGCTGTACACGGTAGCCCAGCCAGCACCGTGTTATCACATTTAACCTGACTCCAATTATCTGGAAAATACAGCAAATCCTCCTTGAGTAAGGACTAGGTGAGGAAAGGGGTTATGGGAAGAAAACTGCAGCAGAACCAGGCAGTGGGCGTCCATCTGCCTCAAAGAAAGTGCAGGAAATAGCAGAGTAACAATAATTAACAAAGTCAAAACTGGACGGTTGGTCAGGCCAGTAACTGCACACTGGAAATACACATCTCCAAGGCTAATAACTGGTTACCTGAGCTATAATCCATATCACAAACGTATTGAGCTGTGTATTGGAACTGAATACCAGATAGAAAAAAAAAAAAAATACATAAATAGTACTCATTGTTCCATATTCCAGTCTTCAAAATTACCTGGATCATCCTCACATTTAGTTTTTGGGCCCATAGAGCATGCACACTTGTAGCTTCCTCCACCTTCACCTCTTGGCACCCTACAAACATGCATGAAGATAAGATATAACTACCCTATACTACCAATTTAATTCTGATAATAAAATTAGTCATTTTGTGGGTTTTATGACACTTCTGCTCTTTCTGTCCCATAAGGGACATAAGCTTTCTGGACCAGTGTGTGTCACATGATCAGCACAGAAGTTGCAATGTCACATCCCACGCATATGGACACGTTGCTTGCATAACAACCGAATCGATGGCCAAAACAATTATCACAATCATTTTGTTTTTGAGAAACACTAAGAAGCAAAAACATGAAAAGACACACTCACAAACACGATGGCGCTCACATGAAAACTCAATTTGAAAAACTCTACTTGTCAGATGTATAAAGTTTAGCTTGTTGAGACGATTAGCTTTTTAACATGATGTACTTTCTATTCTCTTTTTGTGTGTGTGTTTGTGTGTTTGTGATCATAAGTGTTGGTCTGGGTCTTGAAACCATGTGGCCGTTCAGATCACTGTTCCACCATCATTGTTCTGCTGACTGTTTACAAGCAACACTGTCACATTCAATCACATGTACACTGCTGAATATATTGTGCACATTTCATGTAAACTCAAACAAGTTATGCGTGAAATTCAGAAAAATTCATGTGCACAACTTTGTGGTCTATAGTTCTGCCAAAAGGCAAAGAATGTATTAGTATCAGTATTAGTATGTGCCAAACCACAGCCATTGTATTCCCAATGTATAAAAGATGAGCAAAAAAACATCAGTGATGTTAAAATTGTTATATTTTAACAGAAATCTGTTAAAATAAAATATCCAGCTTGAGGCATCTTGTGTCTAAATGTCTACAGAAGAAGTTTGGTGAATTAAGTGTCAGCACAATAGCTTATGAAATTGGTTGTTATTTGATATGCCATAAGTTCATTTTTTTTACAAAGTGTTCTACCTGAGCTCTTTTGTGAAGCTCAAATAAAGACAATGTGTGTTTCGCTTATTGTTTTTATCTTTTCTTAATTCCTCCTCTCCATGCTTTCTTTCTCTCTTTTTGCTGCATGTTCACTCAGCACACGACAGCCTGCAGGAAGATGAAGCGAAAGTGTGTTGAAAGTGAATGTTTTCGCTTGTTCTGTCACATACACAGGAAGCAGAGAGAGAGAGGCAGAGACGAGAGCCTGGATAGAGGAAGTCAGATTTCTGCGTGTCTGTGTGTGTGGTCTGAGTGCTGACTGAGTCCTTTCACTGTGAGCGAGCCATTTACAGGCTGCGGCTGCTAAACCTGATTAACTGCGTGGGTGGAGAGCCCTTTAACAGAAATTCCACAGACTACAGACATAACAATATTAATACTACAACATTATGTAATATGCATAAATCACTGTATATGAATTAAACTTATCTTGGAAGCTGCAGGCAGCAAATACACAAAACACTAACCAGGATACATTTGTTTGATGTTTTTTCCTGTTCAAACAGCGTAAAACAGCAGGACAGGAGCTAATTGATATTGAAGAATTAAGAAGTATTCGACAACTGAATTGTGGTGTGAGGTCAGTGATATACTGGTTTTGAATGGACTCCGGACTACGTTTAGAGAAGCAGGTCCAGACTTTGTGCAGAGTTGTGCATTCACACATGCAGCACACAGCAGTAGACAGTCCAGGTAAAAGTGCATTCTCACTGGGGCAAATAGTCCACCACAGAAATCAAGACCACACTGAAGTAAAGCCAATCCCACTTTTTAGATGAGAAACAATACGTCATGTGTTTAGGTCTAGTTTCCTGAACGTGCGATACGACATCACAAAGCATGCTAAACATTTCCTATATTTTCTGGTGTTGTGCTGAGCCAGTCAACAGAAGGAAACATCCACTTGTTCTCTGTGACTTCTCTGGATAATTACCTGCTGGATTCACACAAGCTCACTTGCACAGTACACAGACTTTGTACTGGGGGCTCTCGGGATAATTTAGTTTGGACATTATTACTTTACAGTTTAAAGATTACAACCAGTGCAAACTGATGATGCTACCATGAACATAAACTAATATTTAAAATGTGATAAATATTGTACTTACGCCTCCCTTTTTCTAATAAGTGAGTCATGACTGTGTTGTGTTATTTCCGAAACTCCTAGAATAAGTTAGACGTGATAACTTTGCTGTGATATTTTTTTGGATGGCATCCTCTGGTGTTCTCCTGGTGAAGTCTGACGTGTCAGTCCAGCTAAATTCATGCTTTAAGTACAGTAATTTCTCTGCTATGTTTACATTTACATTTAGTCATTTGGCAGACACTTTTATCCAAAGAGATTTACAAGCGAGGTACAAAGCAAGCAAAAAGTCAGGGAGAAAAACTGTAAAGCAAAGCACTATCAGAAGAAGTGTGTCCTTTTCATCAAATGAGAATACAGGAATTATTATTTATTTATTTTTTTGGTTTGGAAGAAAGTGCACTTGAAAGTTACAGAAAAGTTCTGTCTTCAGCAGTTACTTGAACAGGGGGATCGTGCTGACCACACAGAGTTGTAGGACCACAGAACTGAAGAGCTTTGCAATAGATTTTTTGTTTTGTCATGGGACCACCAGACACAGTTCAATGGCAGAGCGCAGTGGGTGGGAGGGAATGTAGATCTGAATGAAGGAGTTGAGGAATTGAGGCTATGTATTCCCTATTAGTGTGTTTTATAGTAATATTCTGAAGCTACACTCACCATGTGAGTTTGTCAGACTAGAGAAGCACAGGTGGGACTGTTAACATTGATGCCGTTTAAAACATCTGTGATTGCCAGTCAGACTGTCTGTGGGTGATTTGCTCATTAAAATGCAAAGCAGTGTTACCCATGCTGCCAACTCTTAATATATTATATACATTTTTTAAATTTCCTAATTTATAAAACCTTAATGAATCTCTTCAGGCCACTGTAGTTGAGACATTATATCTTACCTTGTACATGTATGTAACTTTTATGTATGTATGTAACTACATTTTTTTGGTTTCTGCATATATAGGAATTTTGCTGCTTCTGCTCTGTAGTCTTTGGATATTTGTTTGTCTAGGACAAAGGGTGCTATATGCCACACAGACTTAACACAAAAAAACAGCAGTCATTTTGAACCCACCAGTGTTTTCTGTCATCATAATATTACTAAATACTGGAGATCCAGTATCAGAAATATTTGACTGCAGTTTTAAGTGTGTAGAAAGTGTGTTTGGTCAATACACTGAACCTCAAGTCACTTTTGATGGAAGTGTCTGCCACTTAACCAATTAAATACAAAGTAACACACAAGAAGCTGGTTTGTGCTGGACAAACAGCACCACCAGAATGGTGAAACTGTATAAGTGGAGGTAAATGTGCTAAATCAGGTATCACAAAGTTAAGTATTAAAATTCAAAATCATTCACATCTACAACATTTTGTCTAATTTGTCTGTATATAAATCAACTATGAAACTATGAAAACAAAATAAATGGAACACTTAAACAACACATCCTAGACCATGATTAATGAAATCTTCCAGTTAAAAATCTTTATTCATTACATAGTGAAATGCGTTGAGAACAAAATAACATAGCATCAAAATTCAGATTTGGATTCAGAATCATCCTCAAATTATAAGTGGAAAAGTCAGATCACAGGCTGATCCAACTTCTGTGGAAATTCCTCAAGACAATTCAAAATGAGGCTCAGTAGTGTGTGTGGCTTCCACATGCCTGTATGCACTCCCTACGACATGTTATCCTGAGGGATCCCCTCCCAGACCTTGATCCGGGCATCAGTCACCTCCTGGACAATCTGTGGTGCGACATGGCGTCGGTGAATGAAACAAGACATGATGTCCCAGAGGTGCTCGATTGGATTTAGGTCTGTTGAAAGGGCAGGCCAGTCCATAGCATCAATGCCTTCATCGTGTAGGAACTGTTGATACACTCCAGCCACATGAGGCCTAGTGTTGTCATGCATCAGAAGGAAACCACTGCACCGGTAAATGGTCTTACAATGGGTCTGAGGATCTTATTCCAGTACCTTATGGCAGTCAGGGCACCTCTGGCTAGCATACAGAGGTCTGTGTATCCCTTTAAGGAAATGCCTCCCCAGACCATCACTAACCCACCGCCAAACTGGTCATGCTGGAGGATGTTGGAGGCAGCAGAACGTTCTGCACAGCTTCTTCAGACTCTGTCACGTCTGTTGCATGTGCTCAGTGTGAACCTGCTCTCATCCATGAAGAGCACAGTGAGCCAATGGTGAATCTGCCAATACTGGTGTTCTCTGGCAATTGCCAATTGGCTTGCACAGACCTGACCTGCAGAACCATTCCTTTACAGGAGTTGTCTTGCTAATTGCCTCTAATTTCCACCTGTTGTCTGTTCCATTTGCACAATAGCAGGTGAAATTGATTTACAATCAGTGTTGCTTCTTAACTGGACAGGCAGAAGTGTGATGGACTTGGACTTACATTGGAATGATTATGTGTTCCCTTTATTTTTTTAAGCAATTAGGTCAGCTTCAAAGCTCTTTTTTTTAACAGGGCAGCAGCTATTTATATTGGGTTTCTTAGCTTGACTATCACATGTGTGTTTCAGTTTTTTGCTCCAATAATCCCACTTCCTCTTCCTGCTCTGCCTCAGTGTGTTTCCGGCACCACAAATGCATCAATCACGTAGGAAATGAGGTAGTCACAAACGTCTGCTAGTTTTGGCTTTAATTCCATGTACAGTGGTAAGAAACACACATGCAAACACAACACAATGTAATGCCAAGCTACTTAGCCTAATATTAACCATTACGAGCCCTACCATGTCAACCATGACCCTAAAACCAAGTCTTAAGTCTCAAACAGTCCAGGACCAGTCAAAATGTCATCACCAAACAAAGTGCTGAGGTAAAACGTGGCTGAAGCCACACAGTATCTATTATTCTTTGGAAATTCTGATGGGTCACAGATCACTTGGGTTCATGTGCTGCAAAATCATGATGAGGCGTGATGATGAGATGTTCATTTTTTCTTAGTAGATAAACCATTTTCACTTCACTATAACTCATTTCTGAGAACCAAAACAAACAAAGACCATACACCTTTGCTCATGAAAGACGAGAAAACTTTTCTGCAATTACGTATTCCACCACATAGAGGGTCTCCTGTGCAACGATGGCAGTAGCTGTTAGCTCTCTGTGTGCAAACAGCCTCGCTGGTCTTACAGGTCCAGTTTCTGACTCTGTCTGGTGTGTGGTTGCAACATGATTCGTGACTTTCTCCTATAACTTCACAAGTGTTGCTAGGTGGCGGGGGAAAGTATTTTCTAGAGGCGCTTTTTAACATAGAACAAGGTGACTTGAGGCAACGCAATTTACCTTTGATGCCACCTTGGTGTGTCACGACACAATATGGCCGAAAGTATGTGCGTGATATACAGGGCACGTCAGATTAAATGAAACAAAATCATAATGCGTGCAAGCATGCAGACTTGATGATGATGTTAGTTTAATTTCATGTTCCAGTATCACAGGAGGCACTGATATAGTGTTATGTAGTGTAATGTATAGTCTGGGATATTTCACAAACCTCACTGTCAACAGCTGATCATTTTAAATAATTATCTTTTAGTCTGTTGATCAGTTGCTTTACAAAATCAATAGATATTTACGACTAACACATCCTTTGAGACTGGCAAAACTGGCATGAAAATCTAAGTAACTGATATTTGTTGTCTTTGGTTTGATTCTACTATAAAAAGAAAAACATCTGTCCACATATTGATTGCTCAGTGTTTTGAAAATAATCCACAATGAGCATATAGTATCTATTTTTATCGTAAAACACTTCCTCAGGATGGCTTTCATCAAAATAAGTAAAACCATTCAGTCACCTCATCTTCATTGCCTAGTTCACTTGTATATCATGTATTGTCTGTTTACAGAATACATTATTTATGGGATATAGCAACTATAACAATAATACCAAGTGCTGCTGAATGTCAATAATAAGAAATAATCTGTGAATCTGGGTGACTTGATTCACTTCTCAGTCCAGCTGTGACTCATAAAGCGTTTTATAATCCTCTCAGTACCTTTCCCATCATTCACACAGCCCAGTGATGACGCAGCACTTCTGATCAAATAAAGTGCACATGTCGACATTTGGAGTTTTTCACTCGTGTTTCTACGATGAGCTGTTTACAGACGACTCTCAGCCAACGCCAGCCGGTCAGTTGGTGACTAATAAATACAAACACACAAACATATAAACATAGCTGAACTTCTGTCTTTTTCTTAGCTCATACTGACTAATATATAAGACTGGAAAGAACCAAACTCCCGACGTCATTACTGTACTTATTGAACAAATCTACACATAGTAGCTAGAGAAATATTATCATACGCAAAATAGTAAAAACATGTTCTCCACATCCCACTAAAAAATATATGACGCCAGTAGACGGTTTAATTTGCCAATGTACATATCAACCCACACACATGCTGTGTTTACATGTGTTAATGCTCCATTATTGAGAAACAGCTGAAAGTTCTATCCTGTGCGTTTTAGTGTGTGGGTGTGTGAGCACGTGATTCTCATCCTAAGCAGGGAACTGAAAACCAAGCAGACAAGTTTAGCCCAAATATAGACATGTAACAGACCGGAGGATCAGTCATTATATGTCTTTTTTTTTTTTTTTGCTTTCTAGTTATTTTAATTTGAGTTGTGAGCGGGGTGCCCAGAATACCCTGGATGTAGAATGAGTGAACCACCATGGAAAATAAACTTTCAAAAATTGCTCACATTCTAGTAACAAAACCAAAGAATGTGATCTCCAGCATGTTTCAAACATTTGTCATGAGATGGTTTTGAGTGTGAACAACAACCTGAGTGATAGAGATCCACTTATCCACCTCATCTCATAACGTGTACACCTGCTGATGCTAGCAGAGCAGCCGCTGAATGCATGGATATCGGGAGGTCCAAAATTATATTGTGACAACCCCAGACATGTAATGAGGACATGTTCGTGAGAAGGAAATGCTTAGCGGGAGATGGGACAACCCTGCTCAGCCACAGGCTCTCTGACCTCTAATGCAGGGGCAGCTCCATACTGACTGTCACTCATACAGTCAGTGTTTTTGTCGACCCCGGAGTAAGTAAGCAGGGTGTGACGTGCAGCTGGGGCTCGGCTTGTCTCTTCAGAGCAATCCTCTGGTAGTCCAAGCTCTGGATAATCATCACTTCAGCTATTTTGACACATGCACTGGAATCTTGACCTTCTCTAGATTCTACCCAGGTAAGCCGCATGTGAAAACGAAAAGGTCAGAGTCAGTCGGCCCAGACATTAAAATGACTTTATCCTGCGAGCCCCTTACAGCAGGTCACTGTCCAGAGTATTCACATACCCTTTTCAATCAGCAAGAACTTGGTGCTGGTAAAACTAAACATTGGCTCTTAATGTTAGCCTGTGTTAGCTTTAGTAGTTAGCTCGCTAATTAGCAATAAATAATTATTCTTTTTTTATTTTAAATAAATCAAATAAGTGATACACTAATGTTTATCTATCAAATCTAACAAAGCTTCAGTTGATCTCGTTGGTCATAGTTCAGACACTGACACAATCAGTTCTTTTTTCTAATTCAGTCAAGAGTTGGTGGCAGGTTGGAATCAGTTTTCCTGACTCTGGAGCCGATTCGGTGGAAAAGGGTCAACAGTTAGCGAGCAGGCTCTCCATTTCTGCTCAGCACAACACCACAAAGTATAGGAAACGTGCTGACTGTTGTATCATTCTCCCTTTCAGAAAACTGGGTTACCTACATGACACATCGTTGCTAATCATGTGAGAGGCTCTACTTTGACATGTTGTAAACAAAACAGAGTTGATTTACATTTACATCCTGCCTCCAGGATGTAAACCAAACGGACTACGTCACTAAGTGACATGACCCTGACTACTGCATAATTTCTCACCATCTCATCATCATTTTCACACATGGTCACCACAGAATCCAGACCTTAACCCCACTGAGAATCTTTCCTGAGCTCTACACAGTGGTGCGATCCCATCATCAATGGAAGTTTTACATGAACTCTGGGTGGCAATACATGTGGTGACGTTGCATAATTTTATTAAAATGATTTCACTACAAATGCATGCTGTTTATTAAAACAATATGTGGTTCAAGAAACCAGGCAGAAACCATGTAAAGGCTTTAGGCTAAGAATCTCACATATTCAGCTGCACTGGTACTTTACTTTACTTTACTTACAAGATCGGCATCGGGCTGTCCCTCCTTTTTCCAAATGTAAGCTTTATTTATACATAGTAAACACTGAAGCACCAAGAATAATTCATTCACGATCACAGAAAATTAAAATGTTGGAATTATGTGTGCAAACCTTGTGGAGTTTATGGGATGAAGTGTTATAGGAAAATCTAAAATCCTTCGTTATTTAGCATAAGCTCAATATCCTTCACATATTTAGCTTGTGCTATCAGAAATGTGTGAGGATTGGGAGTTTTTTGTTTTGTTTTGTTTTGTTTTGTTTTTTATTTTATTAATGAATTAATTCATTTATTTATATCTGTTATTTACATTTGGCAGACCTCCTTCAGTTGTGGTTGTGTGCATTAAATCAGCTGTGAATTGTCCATCTCTTAGCTGAGTCACGCCTGCCCCAGTTTACTCCTCCTCCTGTCATGTAAAGGCGTCATCACCAGCACACGAATCATTACTATCACAGTGATAACGACACAATACCTACAGTAAACATGCAAAAGGTGTAGAGCTACGGGATTGTGACACGAATACACTGATTGTGACCTAGGACGCTTGTGTTTTCCCGTACAAATTACCATGAGCGTGCTTACTGGATGCAACAGCAATGAGCCATATGAAACTTCTGTGCAGTGTAATGGAGATGGTGCATAGAGTGAAATGAGAGCAGATTAGTAAATTAACATGAACAGAAACAAGAGATAGCTCTGACATTAAATATTCACGACTGACACCTTGGACTGTGAAACTAAACGCCTTCGTCCTCCTTCAGTAATCCTCCCTCTCCCGGCCCCCCTGTCTCTAATCCCCCTCTCTGTTTCAAGCACAAGAAGCTGCATCTGTCTCCTTCTGCTCATAATCCTGAATGTTTATAGTCTTCCTCTGTGCTTGGCTTGGATGTCATCCATTCTCTTCATGTAGTGAATGTAGTTATGGCCACCAGTCGAACTGTTGTTTGAAATGCAGAAACACAGTTTCAATCAGCTGATTTCACTGATGTTTAGTCTTAAGGCCAGTTCACACTTCTGCATCCAATGACGTTAATTTAATCATTACTGAAGTCCAGGATGATGGACTGGGGATCTACATGTTTTAATTCAGTCAAATAAAAACTTTGGTATTACCTTGGTAAAATTCCTGAGGGAAGGCAGCTGCATGTAAGGCGCTAAGTGTTTGGGGTTCAGTGTCTTGTCCCTGGACTATTCAACATGCAGCCAGGACTGAGAGTCAAACTATCAATCTTATGCAGGTGTATACATGTCTATGTTTCTTGTAGGTATTGTAGTATGAATACAAGTGTGTGTACATCTGTGGTAAATGATCTGCACTCATGTAGTTCTGCCTCTTACTGGTACTCTGGTACTTACCGCTTCACACTGCTTTTCATTCACACAGACAATCACACACACTGATGTTAGAGCTGCTTTGCAGATGGCCAGAATCACCAGGGGCAACTTGGGATTCAGTGTCTTGCCCAAGGACACTTCAACATATGACAGGAGGAGCATGACTGGATGAACGCGCTACATCCTGAACCACAGCTGTAGACAAACAGAGAGCAAAAACTGGCAGGTCAGTGCAGGAGCCACAGAATGTGTAGTTTTCAGCAGTGAAACTATAAGCTGCAAGTTACAAGTACTATGCAATAAATATATGCCAGATGTAAGGTGATTGCTTACGATTTTCCATTTTTGTATTTAATTAATTTACTTTTACTTTATCTGTTTGTGCTTTTTGCGACAGATTGAAACTCCATAAAGCTTGTCACATTCAGGTGGTTGAGACGGATCCACCTACTGGACTCTGAGCATTTATTTTGAACCAGATAAAAACTGGTTTGTGTGAAGCTACTGTGAAGACCAACCTGTTGCACGTGGCCCATTGTAAGTTTCCAGGAGTGTTTTAATTTTTTTTGTTCGCCATGCTACTTTAAGTAGTTTTGCATGTAAACAGATTCTCCAAAAATGTATAGTGCGTCTTTCCTTTTAGTCGACTTCCTTAATTGGTGTGGAATCAACCAGTGTCTCCTGTTTCATCTCTTCTTCAGCTATCTTTCCTCCTTCCCTCTCTCCACTCCTTTCTTTTCTTCTACTTTTCATGGCAGCTGTCAGTGTCTCATCAGTGCTACAGGACAATGCTGGTTCAGGTTGCTCTGTGTGTGTGTGTGTGTGTGTGTGTGTGTGTGTGTGTGTTTCTGTGCTTGACACGCTGACATTCCTGCAGCCGCTGGCTGAATGTTTGGCCCTCCACATTCTGCTTATTCAGGCCGCTGCTCTAGACCGTGGTGGGGGATTAGAGGGAGTGTGTGCGTGTGCATCTCAGACACACGCCTTATCATAACACAGACAGCAATGCCACTACTGTGACAAGAGTGTGGTTATTTTGAAGTGAGGGTGTGTGTTTCTGCTCCTTAAGCTCTCAAGGCTGCAGGGGATCCCAGGTGGAACGGCAAGATGAGTAGACGGACGAGCGTGTGTGTTTAGACAGTGGACTGTATTACCTTTTCCATCTCTACAATGTGAGGAATGTTAGCGCAAGCTGAGCTCTCTGTCACATCGTAGCACAGTTGTTGGCTCCAGAGAAAAGAGAGAAGCATCGTCTGAAGATTTATGATCCGGCCCTTTAAGGCAAATGACACACCACACAACTTCGATGGTGGATCATGCAGTGACGTTTGGTCATCGCTAAGGCTGTATTCCAGGCAAAATGTAGTTTTTAAAGCAAACAAGTATATGACATAATATGACAGTATACATGCTGTGGTGTATGGTTTGGCCAGTGTGCCACATAAGGAAGAACCACTACTGATCAAAAAGAAGTACAGAAGGAAGAAAAGGCTGCAGCTCATCTGGGGATATTATCGTCATAATAGCATTTCAAAATCCGACATTAGTATTTTGAAACACTTTCGTGGTTGATAAGGTTAGCAGAATTGCAAACCCAGGCACACAAATGTACCCAGTTCCGATTGACCGTCCTTTACCCAGAAAAAAGAAGTCGATTTTGCAGAAATTGGTGTTTTGATTTACACTTTTGCATAGGACTGTGTAAGACCTACTGGCACACTCATTAATCATGTCATTCCTGAAAAGACATCTTAATGCAGATGATCTCTAGACATCTTAGTGAGATGAGCTCTCATTCTAGTTTAAGGAAAGCTGTGTGTAATTACGTTACGCCCAAGGCTGCAACAGAACATTGCAAGCATGCCTAAGTATTTCTTTATAAATGTATTGGTTATATATATACTACATATAACTACAGGTCCAGTATCCTCTGTGCTGTAGTGTGTGCCCATAGCCATAGATGGTGCTCTGCTCCATTTCAACACAGTGGATTCAGTTTGACAACCTGCTGCTGTCACCTTTCTGTTATGGGACCCTTGGTGTAACCATCAGGCCACCCTGCTAGTGACAACAGGATCCTTTTGTAGCAGTGTGTCACTTTGGTGTCATTGTCGTCTAATTAGTGTGTGAGTGTGTTTGTGGTCCCTCTGACGGGACGCGACGCAGTTTCACATTCTCCTGCAGCCAACTGCTGTGTCACTGTTTTCACAGGCAGGAATTCAGGGACACAAACTGGTGACAGACTGACAATGGGTTACTTTTGTGGTTTCCAATCATTGCAACAGTGCAAACTTTTACCACACACGCAAGACTTACTGTGATCAGTTGCAACTGATTTAATAACTTAATGATTAATTAATGTACAGTGCAACAAACTGTGATCTCAGTCAGTCACTGAGCTCAGATTGTCTTGGCAGTCACCTAGACTAAAAGGAAAAGAAAAATATGGAAATCATTTTTTGTGAAATAAATCATTTGGCACAGATGAGTGTTCTAGTTGGTGATGGGAAACAGACTGCTGGAGCGCAGAGGAAGCGCACAGCACTTGACTGTCAGTTACAGCACTTTTGGAAGAACTGTAACGATGCCACTGGCCCACCCAACCACTCGACACACACACAACAGCTTGGAAATAGTTTGTGTGGTTTGTCTATGACATTGCGTGCTCATAAATAAACAGTTTGCTTAGAGAAACCAGATTTTCAGGTAATCGGGAAACAAGTTTACATGGACTTAAAAAAACAGGTCACAGGAAGTCTGCTTATACATGCAGCAGATTAATAATGTGATATCTCCTCTACCTTGGATGGTATGGTACAGATTTTAACAGTACAGAGACAGAAAAGACTCAAAATGAAAGATGCTCCTCTCTGCTGTTATCCACATGTGCTCCTGTAAATACTTGATTAGAAACCTGGGTATGGATATACATGTTGCAGTAATCAGAGGTTCTTTGGCAGAAGTACCTGGGGGAATCTACCCCCAGAAGCCAGAAACCAGGTTTCCTGTTTACATGGCAAGTAAGAAATCATCTAACTCAAGAACATTGACTACAACCTGGTTACGCTTAACCAGGTTTCTAATCGGCATTTTTACACATGTACATTTCTACACATTACACATATTTTTACACACAAGAGCACATGTACATAACAAAGGCTGCGGACACTCTCCACTCTTCTATCAGCTGATCGGAGTGGCTAAATGAATCATTTCAAGTCGGCCTAAAGGTCAACAAAAACTGAAACCAACACAAAGTTCCCTCTACAAGTCTAAATAGGTCACTTTTCACTGGGTATTTAGTTAGTTGAGTCAGTTTGCACTGTGAAATGAAGCACTGGTCTGTCTGCATCTCTCTCAGCTCTGTCATCTCCACCGACACCAAAAACAAACACGCGCACACACAGAGAAGCGGTCTCTTCTGTGTCTGTGCAGTTAAAATCAGTGATTTTTACCAAAGAAACCTGGTTTGAGCAAGTTCATATCAGTGTGTCTGTGTGCGTGCGTAGCGTCCATCACATCCAGGTGCAGAGTTCACACTTCGTCTCACCTCAGAAGAGAAAGTCAGCCAGCAACATCGCTTTGCTGGCTTCGGATCAGAAAGGAACGCGACAGTGTCAGAGAACAAAAAAAACACTACACGCTACACTTGCACTTTATTCACACTATTATTCAGACGTGCGACACGTCTGCCACGTGAAGACATAACTCCCAAATTATAATTTACATAATGTTCAGGAATGTGCTTACATAACAGGCTATTTTTCAAATTCTGTGTATACAGAGATAAATAAACAGGTAATACAAAAATGTAGTAAAGTAAAATTAAATATTTTGCTAAACACAAATTGAGTAAAATGAAATAATAGTGGTGCAACATGGCTGAAAATGCAATGTGACAAAAGCTATGAATAAATTGTACAGACAGGTGGATCTACTCAACAAATTACAACAATCAAAAGGCCTAACAGTAGTAAGCATGAAACTGAAATCTATGAATTGTTTCAAAGTGCATGTCTGGCTGGAAGTAGAAAATGGCAAAAAAAAATCTTATAAAAGCAAAGAACAATAAGTTTTTACTGTAAATGTAATGATGCAATGTTGGTTTGACAGTGGTATGACATGCGTGGAGTTGAAAAGTCATCTGTCTGACATCACTGTCATCACCAGGGGTCATGTTTAACCTTAAAACCAAACTCTGAGGTCAGTATTAGTGTCTCATTTTCCCCCATTTGCCTCTTTGTTTGACAATAAACATTTGCTGAGACAGAACAAAAGATATAGAATTAAAAAAAATCATATGATGATCACTTAGCTAATCAGTTATACTGCATCAGATTGATCCAAACTATAGAAACAAAGATGTGTCGTGTTTTTGTTTTTTTTTTTTTTTTTTGGTTTTAAAGTGCGTTTGTTACGTGAAAAAGGAAGTGGGGAGGCTTTGCAGCCTGACTGAGCTGACTGTTCACAGCTCCATCAGCTGATTGATCATTTTCAAAAGACCAACTTCTGTAACTGTGAACCTGAAAGATCCTTCTTGATTTCCTCTCTCAACCTCAACACCCAAAATGAATAAATTGTGTCATAGAAGCACAAGACTTACGGTATGTGCTTGTTCTAGAGCAACACTTATGGTGCAGGATAACTAGTGACCACCACAGTTTACAGTAAATGAGGTGATCTTATCATGAGTAGAAAATAAAGAGAAAAGTTCATGGAGATGTAAAAAGGTGCAGATTACGTATTATCACCCAAAGAACATAATGTTTGCAATGAAAAAATTCATGATCTGCCCTAAGATGTCTTTGGGGCCTTGAATAAGGAAAAAAATGATTACACTGCATATTGTTCTTTGGATTGTATTATTTTTATTATTTAAATGGTTAATAAATTGACACTTAACTGGAGAAACATTCAGATTATTACGGAGCTAATGCTAATGTAACCTTAGCTACTGTACACATATCATTTTTACTAAACTTATTATACTTGTTTATGTTATTTACTATGCTTTGTTGTACACTGTGTTAAGGTTTATAACCAGGTTATAACAGCCCAATTAAGTATTATTATTTATGATCATAATTATTCAATTATCAGTTACAGCGCTTTATTATTTAATTTATATTTGTGTGTTACATTTAAGTGGCTCAGGATGTTATTTTGGTTCCTATCTGCTCTGGTTTCATGGGGACAGTTTGAGGGTAACACAGAGAGTAACTGCTACTGTGAAGCCCAGAAATATACTTGGAATATACTATAGTTGGAATATACTGTATATTAAATTAATAACAATAATAATATGCTTTATTTATAGAGCACATTCTGAACTTGCATTACAAAGAACTTCTAAAGAGCATAAAAACATTACCGGTCATTAAAGTAAAAGAACAATAATAAAAAGAATAAACAATAAAAGATTAAAGGTTCTTGCAAGAGAAACTGTAGTCCACTTACCACCCACAGCCCAGAGAGACCAGAGAAATTACGCTTACACTAATTTAATTGTTGG
This sequence comes from Helostoma temminkii, assembly GCA_900302695.1. NCBI lineage: Eukaryota > Metazoa > Chordata > Actinopteri > Anabantiformes > Helostomatidae > Helostoma > Helostoma temminkii. The sequence continues at coordinate 209,150 of OMLM01007987.1, forward strand.
GACATTTTTAAAAAATGTTATTTCCACACAGCTTTGGAAAATGAGTGAATGTGAGGTTAGGAAGAAGGCAGACACCCTGCACTCACCTCCACAGTTTACATCCTGAGAGCTTCATCCGTCAGGCCTGTTTGCTAGCTGGGTGGAGCTAACGCACCAACACAACACATGTAATGGGATTAAAGTAATCTGATTACACCTACTTCAGCCTGACAGGTTTAGTGTTAAGACAGAAAAGAGCAGTTTTTCTTTGCCATTGTTTTTCCTGGCTTCTGTTAGTTCACACTAATACAGATACTGCGAGTATATACGCATTGAAAATCTTTCTGTTCATACTGGACATGGAAGTTGTTACAACGCAGGGGACACTGTATGTGTGTGCTGTGTAATCAGACCACCATTTACTAAAGATTTGCAGTGCAGTACCCTGTACAGGTACAGACAAACTATAATGTGCACTCATTGGCCACTTTATTAGGTACACCTGTACAAGCTGATGTCTAATACATCATTCTACTTTAACAAGGTTATAAATTCTCAGTTTTTAAGTTCAAACTGTCAAATAGATATAATTCTACTATATGTTAATTATTGAGTTCATAGTAGGTGATGGAGTCTTACTGGTCTTTATCATATTAAGAGGTGTCTCTACTGTTTTGGCCTCCTATCAACCAATGAGGGGTCCAAAACATAAGACATACAATATATATTAATATAATGTACTCCAGTATAAATAGACATATGGTAAAATGATCACCTGTCTGCCAGTTTCAAGAACATATATAGTACACAACAACAAGCTATAACACAAAAACAACAAGAAAGAAACAGCAACAAAGCACTGGGCAGGTTGGTTCGGCAACTGCATGCAGTACCAAGGCCGAGGATACCTGCAGAAAAGGAGAAAGAGAAAGGGCGACGCACAACTACGGGAGAGAGAAGACACAAAGTCAATAACATCCAATGGTTGCGTATGAATAGATGGAGAGAAGAGGAGAGCAGCTCAGTGTGTCAGAGGAGGTCCCCCAGCAGTTTAAATCTATAGCAGTGTAACTAAGAGACAGTCCAGAGTGACCTGAACAGTTGGAGTTCATCGTTTTTTATAGTCACTTCACACAAACAATATCTTCATGAAAATTGAAATGCAAACAGATCTGTCTCTGACCCAAAGTACTTTATGTCTAAGCCCGACTTCTCACAGAGCTGTGGTCTTAAACTTGGGTTGGCGACTCCTCAGTCCTGTGCATTGTTCACCCTCCATCCATCCTAACCAAGTCTCTGTAACTCGTTTTCTGTTAGTTGATGTGACGCTTTATTCACGAAATACATTGCATTACAACACGCTGATTACGTTCGCTACAAAAAAATAAAATACAAATTAAGGATTACAGCTTTAGGTGAGTACTTGCTCTTGAGTCCATAAGTACTGAGTCTGTGTATTTCTGCCACCTCTGTGTGAATGAGTTCATTAATGAGCGAAAGACCTTGTTGGTTCTATAGATTATATTACAGATTAACAGTTAATGTTTGTTTATGTTACTCCTATCAGATAATCTGTAATGTTTAATAGATTACAGCCCAGACTCCTCTCCTCCACCACTGGAGTCACCAGTCTGACTCAGATTGACTGTGTAAGTGCTCCATACAAAGAGCCAACCTGCGTGCAGCCATAAATAAGGTCCCCCCCTCACCCCTGGGTGTGACAGTACAGGTTAAGATGAAAGGTTCCCGTCTGCCCGCTTCCCCCGTAGCTTCTTATTAAAGAGCTTTTAACATACAAACAAGACAGAGACACACACTCATAAAACACTGAGACAGAGAGGGAGACACAGGGAGAGGGAGGGTGTGTTTTACCTTTCTGTCTTATCTCTCATGATATTTCTCATTCTATTTCATGCTCTCTCAGACCACACTCACGCTGAGCCTGATGAATCTGGCTGCAGCACTTGTCTGTTGAGCAACTTCATCATCATCAGGCCTTTTTTGTAATGTAGACCTCAACTCACAGTGGAAAAAAAACAAGAGGTACAAGTTTAAAGCTGTTCTTCTTCATATTTTACTACAAACTACATAGATTTAGCACAAAAGACAGAAAACACATAAAAATGATTCAGATATAGTGAGTAAGAGAAAAACAGTGCTGCTATGCAGTCATTGTATTCACTGCATTTGTTTACTTTGTTGATCGAAGTCACCCTGTTCCCCTGGTACTCAGGTTTTAACCTGCAATTATTAAAATGATTCATTACAGAGGACTTCAGACATCAGGAAGTAACTTTACATGCACGCTGTCTGCACTGAGGGTTGGGTCATTGTTCTTCAAAAGCAGTTCTCTTTATCTTTTTCTTGAGGTTATTTATGACATAAAAAGTCCAAATCATGAGATCATTCGAACCAAATTATCAAATAATTCAAACTTTTTAGATAAACTGTCAAAATTATGGAAGCCCTTCAAAAGGATTAGACATCACCATCAGTTCTAAACAATCATGTTGTACACATTTGTGTTTTTGTCCAACAGCTCTAAGGTTTTCATCTCCTGACTTTATCCTTGACTTTAATTTTTACTTCAACTCTGTCTTTTTTTTATTTTGTCCACATTTAACTTTTAATGTGAATTTTAGCAGCATTACAACTTTCACTGTTATTCTTGGCTTGTACTTCAGATTCTTTCTTCATTCTAATTTCGTCATCTTCTCGACCATAAAATAAAGCATGTGTCCCTGCTTTCGCTGTTTTCCTGTCAGTCTCCATGTAGTTGTTTTTCAGCACAACTGTAGCTTTTTCTTCACATTCCTCAATTAAACAAACTTCATTTTTCAGTCTTTATACTGTTACATTGGTCATATTTGCACACAAACACGTGAAAATATGGCACCTGTGTGTCAGCAGCATCACTTTCTGCTGAAAACACACATACACAAAACACACACACACACAGTCACTCAGTCACTCCTGCTGGGTGATGTAGACACAACCCCACTGAGCGGGTCAGGTTCTACAATGGACCATCAGCAGGGAGGACACAGCAGTAATCCATGTTAACATAAGAATAGAAGAACGGCACACCTCAGCCCTGAGCACAAACACACACACAGGCAGAAGCCTCAGTTCTCATCAGGTGACCGGACTAAGACGGCAGACGGATCACTCTGACTCTGTCAGAAATGTCCTCACTCTAAACTCCTCACAAAAATAAAAGTGCAAGAGCTCTTACACAAATGCACTGAACTTCCACACATTAACCGCTTCCCCTCTTCATTCACTGTCTTGTTTAGACAATTGCCTCATCCATCCTTCAACCTGTTCTACCTAAAGAAGATGCATGTGAGTCTGTGTGTGTGTGTGTGTGTACTTCCGTGGAGGTGATTCATAACCACAGGGGTTGATGGGGAGGGTGGATCCATTTAGGACGGACAGGTGTGACCTTATATGCCCCCATTTTGGCTTTAATGGCGTCTTCCTGGAGGTTGAGTCCTCACTTCATCACACACCAGGCCTCAGTGTTTGGGCTTGGGTGGGATATATACTGACACACGCTTTGTTTCTTTGTGTTTAAAGTGATTCTGAAACTTGTGTTTTCACCATCATTTTTCACACCTAAGTGGCAAAACAACAAAAAAATTCAACCCTACATCTGTTCTGTTTAACTGATGCACACTCCGCTGTGTTTGCAGCGCCACATCACATCAGTAAGATTCTGGATAGTGCCATTTTTAGAAAGAAAAATTTGTTTTTGGTGGTGGAGAAAATGTGGAAATATTTAAAAACTCATTTCCTTCCTCTGTTTTCGCCTTCTGTCCACTTCTGAGTCAGTGTTTTCAACTCCACATGGAGCTTCTATAAACACCATCTCGATATGATTTAATTAAAAATACAGCTCCAGGTTACAGTGTTAAAAATAAACCTGTATATTTTCCACCAGCTTCACATGTTGGTGTCATAATTGGAAAGAACCCTGAGTCGTTTCCAAATACTGCTCTGCATTCTGTCTACAAAACACATTGTGTGTCTTTGAAACCGAACAAAATCTTGCAAATCTTCCATGATGAGCAACATTAGCTGCACTTGTCGTCATCATTTTATTAGTGGGAGATCACCATTTGGTTCAGGGGCTACAGCCAGATACTGAAAACTTTTTCTTGTACGTACTGGTCACACATCAAAGGACATTTTCATAAACATCTCCGTGTATCTCCTCCTGCCAGCTTTTGAGCCTTTGCATTATTGCATCCAGCACCAGCAGTTCAGTTATTCAGTTACAGCTCATTTTTGTCCTGGTCACAAGTACAGATTCAAACTGGCAGGTGCTCACCTGCCTCTCAAAAAGCTGAACAGAGAGCGGGAAAAAAATGAGGAAATAAAAAGTATTATTGACAGGGTTTTGCATAAAGTCGCCTTGTTGCTCTGTTGTGCAACTTGAGTCTGCACGTCTGAGGTTCAGCACACATCCATGGCATCCTGTCACATCTTCAGCGTTTGTCTACTTGTGTGTTGTTGGCAGATCTGACATGTAAACACAGTTTTCAGATGTATCTGCATTAGAGTGGACACAGCCTGATGTAAACACACACACACACCTTTTAGTGGGATTGACAAAAGCTGAGATAAGATCTTTGTAGCTGCCAGGGATGTTACCACCACTGCGCACACACACACACACACACACACACACACACACACACACACACACACTAAGCTCTCTAAGAGGCCTTTGCATCCATACCAAATTCATTTGGCTTGGAACAATAGTTGGCAACACCTTAGGCAAAACATTATAGCAGTTGAAATCTTTAGTGGCTCAGACACACACTCTCATGCGCAGACACAGTCACACTCCACTTAAGTCTATGAATCTTTTAAAAAAGCTTTATTTATAGTGAAAACGACATGTTTTCATCTTCATCCATTTCAACTCATTAATGTTTCTCTTTCTTGTTCTGCCTCTCACTCTCTCTCTCAAACACACACACACACACACACAGAGCAGTTGTGAGTTCAAAGAGATGCCCCGGGGCTGCTGATGGAAGGAGGAAGGGAGGAGCAAGTGAATGAAAGAAGGAATGAATGAATGAAAGGAAGGTAACATACCTGCAGGGGTCAGAACAGGTGAGCTTTAATGGAGCCTTTCCCTTTCAAAGCTCTCTCTCTCATACACACACATACACACATAACTGCATGCTGTCTCTTTTTCTGTCTGACCTTTGCCACAGCAGCATTTCCCTGCTTGCATAACTGATTAATTATGTTTATGTGAAGCTTTCCCCTAAACTGTGAATTTTAAA
>OMLM01007987.1:214451-234994 GCA_900302695.1 Helostoma temminkii
GACACAGTCACACTCCACTTAAGTCTATGAATCTTTTAAAAAAGCTTTATTTATAGTGAAAACGACATGTTTTCATCTTCATCCATTTCAACTCATTAATGTTTCTCTTTCTTGTTCTGCCTCTCACTCTCTCTCTCAAACACACACACATACACACATAACTGCATGCTGTCTCTTTTTCTGTCTGACCTTTGCCACAGCAGCATTTCCCTGCTTGCATAACTGATTAATTATGTTTATGTGAAGCTTTCCCCTAAACTGTGAATTTTAAAAATCACTATTGTACTGCTAATGTTCTCATATCATTATAATATATAATTAATGCTGTGTACATCCACTTTCCTACCACACCAGGTTGTCTCAAAACTTTATGGCTGAGTGGTTGTGTTTGTGACCTTTAACCTCTTCCCTGTTGCTTTCTCATGGTGTTAGTGATCTACAGAAGGTGAGGCTTCCACTCACTGTTGCATTTAAGGTAAACATGTGGATTAAATTCCAACTTTAGTGGTTCCAGTGATGCCTTTAAGTTCAGAGTTTTGGGTTGTGTTTGAGGTTAGTGTGTAGTGTGGGAGAAAAGCAGTCCTCTGTCCTCACCTTCCACTCTCAGCCCTCTGATCTCCTCCAAAAGAGCAGAGGGAGGGAGCGAGTGCAGGTGACTCTCTTCCCCAGCAGTCAGAGCTCTTCCCTGGGGTGCTGACAGTTCTAGGCCTCCCCGGGTCACCACAAAGCTAACCTCAGGCTGGACCACGGGAAAAGTGTGTATGTGTGAGTTAAGGAGAAAACTTGTTATGTTACATTACATTAAAATGTGACTAAGTCTTAATCCTTTTTACCCTAAATACATCCTTTTAAAGCCATTAAGACATCTTTAATAATTATCCTTTACCTTTTTTAACAGTTGTAGTTTTGCTAAAGTCTCTCTGAAAGAAGCTCTCTGTTGACAGAAGTTTTCCCCATTAACTAGCAAGTGTCTGTAGTTGAAGGTTTCCACCTCTGAGGCCAAGCTGCTGTTTTATGGCTATAAACGCTTCTTGTTTTAAGGTGATCTCAATGAGACTACCTGATTAAAGTTAAGCAAACCTCTAAAACTTCTCTCATTTATGTTATCAACAGCAGCAAATTCCACATTGTTTACAAAACACAGCTTTCTTAGAGAACTTCTGTCACTTTCACTGTTTAAGGAAAATAATGATTATGTACTTTAGTACTTTTACTTGAGTAGAAAAGTTTTATACACCTCTGAGTAGCATTATTATCTATGAGCAGCTGTCCAACAGTAATTTCCTTCAATAAAAATATAATATAAACATAGGTCTAAATTCTAGTATTTGTTCTACAGTGTATGTATATGTGTGTACTTAGCAGTCAATAGCAGATAGCCCACAGAAAATGAGGTAACAGGGTAAAGACGGGCAACCCCAGCTGGACTTGCACTCTATGTGTTAGAGTTCTTGACTGGTACCTTAAACCAGTGGGCCACTGGGGCAATCCCAGTGTCTGCTAATAATAGAAGGGCACATTTTTCATTGTGTTAGGTTCAATTTTGGATCACTTGTTTTTTTCCCCTTTGATACTTTACACATTTTGAACCTTTGCATCCAGATTTTTTAAAATTGCCGCTGTAGGGTTTTGCAGGCCTTTTTTCACATGTGGGAGATGACCTAAAATTAGTGGGCTGGGGGGCTGGGTTCTGGCTCACACACACATGCACAAACCTCTTCATTGTGCTTCCGAAACTGCCACAAAGCAAAGGGGAGAAAAAGGCCTCTATTTACCTGAACCACCTCTCCGTAAAGAACGAGGGATCAACACCACCTTTCTTTTTTTCCTTTTACTGCCCCTTCACCCCTTTATACTCCCCTCAACTCTGATCGCCCCATTGTCAGAGAGGACAAAGGCCAGGAGAAAGAAGGAGAGGTGAGGGGGGAGACTTGGAAGGGAGGGGGCTCACCTGATAAGAGGTTGAATGATGCCGTTCACTACAGCATGAGGAGAAAAGAAGAGAGATGATGAGCTTCTCCTCCCGCTGAAAAAATAGCCTTTCATCTACCTTCATACACCTTGAATTTAACTTCACTTATTGTCACTTGATGAAATTTGCATCAAGTTTATTTGAGTCTTGTTTCTCTAGAGCATAAAAAAGGACACATTGTTTAGGGGTGAACTCACTACAGTAGCAACAAATAAATATGTAAAGAAGACTGTACTAACACCTCTAAAAACATTACTGTGACCTCTAAACTCCTCACCATTGGCTGGTTAAGTAAGGATCATTCTCTGCAGTGATTTTGAACATAAAAGTCTCAAATAATGTTCCATTGTAGGCAAAGAACGGCCCAAGTGGACAATAGACTCCTATCTACCTACTACCTACTATGCCAGTGGGCCAGTTAAATCAGATTTTATGTTCAGCTCTGGTTGACAGGGCTTTGAGTCTGGACCAAAGTTGTTTATTGTCTATTTGAACCTCAATATGTGTACAGATGACCATTATATCTTAAAGGGCTAAATTAGCAATCGTTTTTGAGCAGTTGTGAAGGACTCATGGGGTGCACTCAAATTCCTAGAAATGCAGGTTATGTTTTAGTTTTTCCATTACATAGCCTATAAAACTTTAATACTATAATGTTTTTTTTTCTGTAGAAATAATTTATGTTTTTGCTAATTAGCAAAATGTTTTAATTTTAAATTTCAATGTACACACTGACAATACGTAATTATAAAGATAATTTTAGGTTGTTTCTTGATTTATTTCATTATTGTGTGTTTTTTACATATTATCAAAGTAAAGAATAAAGTTATGTAGTGTTTTTTGATTAAAAGTCATCTATTTGCTGATATACTATTTTTCATTCAATGTTTTTATACTGTTGCTATATCACAGTTTTTTTTTCTTACAGTATACATCATTGATCATATTACCTTTGGTTTTGAAAACATCTCACATACCAGTAATTACAGAAAATCATCATGATTCCATAGACTCATTACTGCAAAGTTACAGCTCATTCAACTGTCCCCTAAATTTTCCAGTATTTATCTAATAGTTCACTCCTCTAAATTCAGGGTAACTATCCACCAACTTTCACAATATCTCATCAGACACTTTGAACTATAATGGTAAATGATGTAGGATTAACTGTTTGCTATTTTATTATCCAAGCATTTCAGTTGACTGAGAAATAGACGAGGAGTTAAGAAGAAAGACAAGGGGGAGGTATGGAGAGAAGGAAGGGAGGGACAGAGGGGAGGAATTTATATGGCCGGGGCTATAGGTTATGGTGAATTATCCTGAATTAACAGTTTGTTTACTTTAGCTGGGAGGCTGCTGAATGAAACCAGTGAAGATGGGGCGTCAGGTGACCCAGCTCTTTGTTATGGAGAGAGGAGGGCTGGCAAACGCAGCCCCAAATGAGTGGCAGGAAGGTCACCTGGAACAATGCTGTAATTCTCCTCAACAGCAGTGTCCATCATCATTAGAGGTCGCCCGTCATTGTGAAAAACTGCTGTGAATACCTTTGTTAAGTCGTACTGTAAGGCTGCTGTGACTTTGACTCTCAACATCTTCCCTGTTTGGCTGAAATACTGAAATGCGAAACAAAAATTTGCATTCATTTTTTCTTCTTCACATAATGCTTAATAATCCTATGTTGTCAGTGCAAAAAGTAACCAAAGTTGTAAAAATGTTCCCGTGTAGAACATTTCAATCTGCTTTCACTTGAAGAAACCTCCAGCACCAAGCATGTGCATCATGAAATCATCAGAAACTAAGCGTAATTAAGCAAGTAATTAGGCTCAGTTTTACTATGTAAAAACAAGTTAATTTTGCACAGGTCACTCATTAAAAGGAAATATAACGTGATAGGAACATTTTTTGCAGTATTCTTACAAAACTTTTTTTTTCTTATCAGATCACTCTTTGTTATGTTTCACTAAAAGCCAGACTGTTTATGCAAATTCATTGATTTGCATCAGTTTTATAAATCAGAGGAGAAGAAAAGCAGTTATTCTGATGCAAACTCATCACCTGGAAGAAAACATGTTTCAAAAAAACATGCAGTACAAAGAAAGGTACTGTACATATACAGTAGTGCGGCAGTTACAGTGGTGCTGTTGGGAAATGTGGCAAATGTGAGGAAAACGTCACTGAGGTCATTTCCATAACAGTTCATGAAACCTCATTTGTACGGAAATGACTTGTCTTGGAAAATTAATTAAACGTGTTTTTCTTTTTTCAGATAATAGATGAATAACAAAAAAAACTACATATGGTGAATTAATGAGCGATCAGATTATTTCCTTCTGTTGTTTAGTCAGACTCAGATTTTGGAGAAGTAGTTAAAGAAAAGCTGATTGTTACACCAAAGACGATGACTGAAAACAGCTTTGCATCGTGTGTATATTCATGTGTTTGCACTGTGTGTGTGTAAATCGCACCACTGGTTCAGGACGCTCTCACACACACACACAAACGCAGAGTGGGACGCACCATAGGCAAATGCAATCCGCTCCCCTTCGCAGTTTGTTTACGTAGGCCCCGTCTCCAAACAGCTAGCATTAGCATTAATGAGCTAAAGAACAAAGGAAGTGAATGGGCCAGCGTTAGCATTCGCTTAGCAACCTTTTATTGACACAAGCTCAAAGTCATTTAAGATGGAGTCATTAGAACATCATTTACAACTATTTATCAGGGGGACTTTGCTTTTGGATGTTTGACAGCAAATTCATTTCATTTCTTGTAATGGTGCATTTTGGGAGGCACAACAGCCTCTGTCAGGATGATCTGTTGTTAAAGAAATAAAAATATTTTTGATGTTCAACCACTTAAACACTCCTATGAAAGGTTGCACTTTTTTTTGGCGCAGACACATTTTTTAAGTGAAAGGCAATAATTTTCCCTGTGACTTTCACTAAACGTCCCTCTCAAGTAAAAGAAGACTGACACGAATGTTCACTTAGAAAAAAGAAACATAGAAATAAGTGTCTCATTTCTAAGGTTAGCTCAGCACTGATGTTATTAAGAAGTTTTACTGTAAAATACAACAAGTTTCCTCCTTGAGAATTCAGCTATTTCAATATAAGGCTCCAGGAAAATAAAAAGTCCATTCAATTGAAGAAGGACATCATACACACTTTCATGGTGTGGATGTTATGTGTGATTATCAACTGATGTAACTGAAGAAAATGATGTCAACAGAGTGACAGCGAACTAACATTTGTTGAATCAATTAGCACATGCTAATAGAGCTCCATTCACTTCCAGTGAGGAATCGTCACCGGTTGTTGGGAAACTGACACACCAAGCCCTGGTGCTGTCATCTCCTGTTCTGATAATAGCAGGACAATAGAAAAGGTCAATTTAAAATCAAGGTAGAAAACTGGAACCTAGATCATAGAGTCTAAACAAACATTTAGAGCGCTGTAATGAATCTACCCCTTGACGGCAGTAGATATATATTTTCATCTTGGTTAGTGACTGAGAAGGAGAAGGGGGCACAGAAAGCTACAATTTGACTTTGTTTTATGCAGAAGAAAAACTCTACTTTCACACGAGGTGCAGTAAAATGATTCAGTTTGTTGTCTAAAATGGCCATAAATTACTTTATATTTTAGAAAGTGCTTTAACTTTAATCTAAACATTTACAATACTTTGTTCCTCTAAAATTAACCCAAAACAAGAACCCGAATCTGTTACTTCAGTTATTTCTCTGTTTCTGTGTGTTTGTGTCAGACCATCAGAGCCTACTTTCAGACTGACAGCAGCTTATCTGCTGTTTGGGTGGACATTATATTTCCTGCTGCTAAGCTCAGAGGAACTCATCAGGCTAATTTTTCACCAGTTTAATCCACTGGTCTAATTCCAGTGTCTTAGACAGTGAACTGGCCTAAACGGATTATAAATGCGCAGAGCAGGACTAGGAAAAACTCCTCTTCCTGTCAAAGTTAAAAACAGCATAGAGCCTGAACAGATTGACTTCAGACTCGAAGAGGCTTTGAAATTCAATAAAAACAAACTCTGCGTCCATCCTTGCAAATGGCAACTATAAGCAGTATTTATGTAGAAAACTTGTCCACCAATTACGCAGTCTTAATCGATTATAGTTATATCAAGTTGCAGAGAAACAGAACAACAAGTCTTCCAACTTTAATGCTCATATACAGTTAGATCTGGACGTATTTGGTCAGAATACCATAATTCTTAATATAAGTGGTTTGCAGCTTGTTGTAAAGCCTCTGTATTTACATTCATGAAGGCATCTCTTTAATGTTTCTACGTTTCCAGGAGTTTTCTTCTGTTGATGTCTTTGAGGTTTTTTCTTCACCAAGAAAAGGATTCCCTGATCCTCCACTTTAGGTTTCTTCCAGCCTTTGTGATGTTGTTGAGCTCACCAGTGTTTTCTTTCTTTTTAAGACCATACCAAACCATATATTTGACCACATCTAAGGTCTTTGCTATTTCTCTTATAGATGTATGCAGTATTTTCAGCCTAATTATAATCTCATTTAATTACATTGAGATCTTTTGTATTTCATCTTGGTAGCGCCAGTCAAACAGTTGCCTCATGCCAACTTAATACCTGATGTCAACTCCAGACCTGTTATCTACTTCATTTGTCTTGAAGTAATGAGGGAACAAAACAAACCTAATCAGTTGACTTATTGTTAGCAAATTGCTCAAATACTTTTGAGCCCTTTAAAAAGGGAGGCACTCTTTTAAAATCACTGTAACTCCTAAATGGTCCATGTTTTTGTTAAAGCTCCTGAAATAAAGCTGAAAGTCTACACTTCAATTACATCTTGATTGTTTTATTTCAAATTCATTGTGGTGGTGTGTAAAGGCAAAATCATACAAACTCTGTCACTGCCCAAATACTTCTGGACCTCTGTAGGTCTTTTATCTAAACTCTCTCATATAACTACAGTGACCATTTGTTGTAAGAAAGACTCACGCACAGAGGGTCTCAAACAGGAACAATTCAGATGTCCCCCTGCCTTCCTGCTCAGATTCTTTTCCATCCTTGCTGTAATCTACTCAAACAGTTTGCCTTAAAGTTTTCATAGCGAACTCGCAGGAAAATCAGACCACAGCCCAAAATCCCTCGGGTGCAACCCTACTCTGTCGATTCAGGAGAACAGCTTAACACACAGAAAGATCACACTCCACCCAAAATCCTTTGCACCAAATCTCACATGCTGATGAAAATGGCTTCTGTAAAACAAAACAATGACAACCTGCACGGGGGTTTTCCCTGCTTTATTTAGTTTAGTAAATTCAGTTTGTCTGACTTTAATCCACTGTGTGAGGTATTTTGCTACTGTTTTCATTTCACTTGATTTGTTTTTGTTCATCACTAAAGGCCTACTTATCTATAATGGGTGCATTATTTCAGCTTTACTATATATTTGTTTGATGGTTATTTTCTTGTCCTTATAGCTCCACCTCCAAATCTGAAAGGCTGTAAGCACTTTGTAACATCAAATTGTGATATTTATCTTAAACCAAGCCAAGTTATTACCAAGGTCTTACCAAAACTTCAAAAAACAAAACTTCCACAGAGAAAACATCCATTTCTACTGTGTACACTTATGTTAATGTGGGTTTTTTTTAGATTATATAGCATAATTAAACAATCATTTTCTACTGTGTTTTAGGGATTCTTATGACTGAATTACATTAACCAATGCAACGGACTGAGCCCGTATTTCATTGAGCCAAACATAGCAGACAGACTGACTTTCGCCTACAAATCAACTTTCATTAGTAAACTTCAGGGTTTCAAACCTGAACCGGAAATGCACACATAGAGACGTAGACTTTATATACAAGGTAACTGTAGTGTATGTGTCACACAGACACACAGGAAAGGAAAGGATTATTGTCTGTTTTGGCTGTAGAAGCATGTGGGACACATCACCAAACTCTGCAGGACATCCCCCCATTCTCTGCTGATGATTAACTCAGTGCAGCTAATTAACACACACACAAACACACACACTCACACACACATACACACAAAGTGACTAGGGGGGAATTACACACTTCCTACTAAACATCCAGAATTTTCCTTTCAGTTCAGTGAAACTATGGGAGCTCCTTGACTGACTCAACACATGTGTGTGTGACACACACACGAGTCGTAAATGTTCTAGCAACTTCCAACTTTGTCTATGTTATCGCTCCCTCTTTAATTAATCTTCCTAAAGCAAAGATTTGCCTTTTTTTCCTTAAACAAAAAGGCAACAAAACAATAATGAGATGAAAATTAATTGAAATTACATAAACATTATCAGTTCTCCTAAAAATTAAATTTCTATATTAAAATACAACTGTAACCACAAATACGTTTTCATGGGGAACCTAATTGCAACCCAGTTATGTTTACTATTAACGTAATAATGATATGATGTATGTGATTTACATGACAAGTTGAAAATACAGTCTAACAGCCATTTCTTACACATCTGTACTTAAATTTTAACACAAACATCATCTGTCTCTAACCTTAACCAAAGTACTTTCAAAGTCCTGCCTAAACCCAACCTGTCACAGAGCTGTGGTCTCAAACTCAGGTTGACAACTTGTCTTCTTGTCAGTCCTGCACAGTACACAGCCACCATCCACTCCAGCCACCTCCTTGTGACTTGCGTTTGCTTAGTAAATGTGTTTATTCATTCTCAAAACACACTGCATGACAACATAATGATTATGTTCACTACAGGAACTTAATCTTGATTTCAGTTTAGTTGTACGGGAACATACATTTCAGGAAACGGGATTGTTGCTTATCAGGTTTTTATCATTCCCATCAGTTTCCAGCTAACATTTTACACACTGTGGGAACAGCTGAGAACTGAGGGTGCGGTGACATCATTTTACAGCTGCCTTGTGTTTTAGCTAATCTTAACAAAAACTTCATAATAACTGACAGGGAGCATGGACAAAACTAACAATGAGATCCAGGCTGCTGACATATTTAATTTTCCTGCAAAATAAAAAACATGCAGGGATTTACAGACCATCAAAATATCCAGTCACCCCACCTTACCCCCTGCGTGGCGGCTGCAGGCTCAGATTTGCAAGGGATTTGTTTGATCTGACGAGGCTGTAGGCAAAGGGGACACTATGAGTGTGTGTGTGTTTGGGGTGAAGACAGACAGTAAAACATATGTCACTCCCAGGGAGACCATCTTGCTAATTTAGCCGTGGCGACGCTGCACTGCGCTGGTCAATAGTTTGGATCATCCACACCCTGAAAACTCACAAACCTGCTGCTTTACAGCTCGCCAGAGGCACGGCGGCAATATGGAGGGGAGGAGGACCCCCGAGCGTGAGTGTAAGCGAGTGTGTAAATTCTCCCTCCAAGGCAAAGAAAACTGTAGGAGGTGTCGTCCCTCTGCCTCCCTTGTCTGTCTACATGTCTCACATTCCAGCTTCTGTTTTAAAAACGTTAAATATTTTATACAGGAGTGTGGCAGACGTTGGAATATTTTGATTTGTACACAACTTTTATAGTTTTTACAGTCAATATTGAATTTTTCAGATCTAGAGACATGGACTCAACATGTCCAATTGAGGCGGATGGCCGCTCACCCTAACCTAGTTGCGATGAAGGTGTTTCTTTCACTGGTTAAAGAGTTTTTCCTCTCCGCTATTGCCTAGTGCTTGCTCGGGTGGGATCTGTTAGGTTTTCTACATAATTCTATATAGCTGTATTGTTATATTCTGTCAGATCTTAAACCTTACATTGTGATGTGCTAATGTGCCCTGAGATGACCTTTGTAGTGGAGCTTTATAAATAAACTGGATTGGATGGAGATCATTACAGCAACAGAAGCAGTCAGACAAGATCTAAACATACAAAAGTAACAGTAACAGTGAAGAATATTAACAACCACATGAAACTTCCATCAACCCTTTCCCTGAAAAAGTGTAGCACAACTCTTGTTTGCCAATTTGTAGCTCGAGCACCAAAAAAAATTCCTAGAACTCAGTTTAACTGACACATTTTCACATGTTCTGCTTTCTAATCAAGTTCTTACAACACTTTCCTGGTACTATTTTAATGGACGATGATGAGAGACTAAACAAGGGATTGAAAACTATCCTCCAATAGGTCATCAAGTCATAAGTCATTAACCATAGTAACCATGCTTTATTTACTGTATTTTTAACCATGATTCATAAATGTAGGTCAAAAATTCACATGTAATAATATAAAACTCAGACTTTTGAATGTATTTCTCTGCCTCTGACTAAATCCCCACGTCTAAAAAAACAAAGAGGGTAAACATCCTTTACTCATATGAATTCCTAAGAAGTTTAAATAAATCTCTTTTTTTATATATTAATTCCTCTCCTTTCTCCAACTAACTCTCTCCTCGTCTCCTCACTACTTTCTCTTGTCTCACCTGGTCTCTGCATCCCAATTTTGGATCAACTAATGTCTCCCCATTGTCATCCCCTTCTCTGCTTTCAGCCCTCTTACCTTCCCTCTCTAACCCGCTTCTTCCTTTTCACCTCCCTCTTAGTTTACTTTGCTCATCCGACATTTTCGTCTGTCTGCTTTTTCATTCCTTCTCTTCCTGTTCTGTTTTTCCAAATGTTGTGTCCTAAAACTTTCTGTTTGCCTCTTTCTCTGTTGTCATTGATGTTTGAGGCAACAGCTTGGTCTTGGCCCCTGGAGGTAAGAGGAGGGGGGTACTTTTACACTCATTCAAACACAAATACACACATTGTTCCTAAATACCTGACCTGGATGGTTATTTGGTTAAACTGGCCTGAAAGGGGAAACTTCATGTCAACTTTATTCTGCAATACTTCTGATCATCAGTGACCTTATCTTCTTATTTATTAATTCCCCATGTTGGTCAGTTCTTGCATTGTCTCAGAATTAGAAATCCCAGGAAGCAGACTGTGGGCAGGAGTGGACGCCTACGTTTCTTGAACTCCCACAATCAATTTCTGTAAAACAAATTGCATTAACCAATCTAGTGGGAAGAATTAAGACATGTAACTTTAGTCATAAAAATACTTATGGTTGTTGAAAATGTGGAGTTGTGCTCCTCTCAGACAGAATGTGTGTTGTATTTGGTCCAGTTGTGTGAACATTTCTAGTCATATGCACGTTGAAAGTGAGCATGTCACTAAGAAAGGGGGGGATTGTGGTTTGACTTTCCATGAAAAAAAACAAGTATTTCATTCATCCTGAAATATGTTGCATCAGAACATTAGAAATTTCGTGATATTCTCTATAAAAACGTAATCTCGTTTACAGGAAGGTGCCTTAAAGAAATACTTCAGCACTTGAGAAAATAAACGTCTGTGCTTTCTTGCCAATAATTTGGCAGCTCTTTCCATTAAGTCACTGCTCACAGCCTTGAAACAGTCCAGGCCCTGTAAAACCACAACTTATTATTTCTACACTTTTTGTACTGATTAAACAAACAAGTTGTAATATGATGATGAGTGAGATTTGGAGGTGCTGGTAGGCACCTTTTGTTATTTTGGGGCACCGTCAAGTCAACTGTTTCCCCTATTAGGAGTCTTTAATGTATGAAAAGCTCAGCTGTTTGTCAGCTGCTAGCTTTACATTGAATAGACAAGCTTTTCACTTAAGTTTCGATCATTAGGAGTTAAGGGCATCTTTTTTTAACTGTCTATCTTTCCCTCTATTGTAGTTTTCATTGTTATGTGTGTTATGTGCGACATAATGTTACATCTGCTATCGTTAATACTTCATAGGATCACTTCCTATGTGGTACACCTGTACGGCTCAAAATATTTCCCGAGACACCCCAAACTATACCAATATACACCTTAAGAAAAGGTAGTATACATAAAATTTACTTTATTACGTGTACTTAAGTGTACTTCAAGTATAGTAAGTATACTTGTGGCCCACTTTTTAGGTTATAGAAATAAACATGAAGAAACAAACAAACTTGTATATATACTGTTAGTTTACTTTGCAGTTTACTTTTTAGTATACTTTCCAGAAGATCAAAATATTCCTTCCTAGTTGTCTCATTTCTCATCCAAGTATACTTTCTATGCTCTTGTCCGTTTTACAGCAAGTATACTCAAATAATTATTTGCCTAGTATACTTCTGAAAAGTACATAAAAATAAACTAAAAGTATACTTTCTCATTTTTAGTTAAAAAAGTACACTGATAGTATATGTGAATATACTTATTTTTCATAAGGGATGTCATCATACATTGTTACTAGATGCTCCGTAATATATGTGAGTGTTTACAGATTCCTAGATGCAGTTTTCAACTGTGGTAATCCGCATAGTGTAGGTAATAGGAATTTATTTGTATTTGACACAAAACAGCATGTAGCAATAAGCACAAAACTAAACAGCTGTTCGTATTAGTGGTTGTTACCACAAGATAACAACAGAGCAGAGTTATCTAGTGATATCAGCTGTGCGGTAAATAAGTTAAGCAAATTTGCTTCTGGTCATTAGTTAATTTTTGCTGTCAAGTCACGGGGTGTCAGACATGACAATATGTAAACATGCAAGACAGCTGTGAAAATCAGCAGTAATAATAGAAAGTTAACAGTAGCAAACTTTTTAGATCCTTATTAATTCCAAAAATACTTCTCTTTGTGAGTCTCATTGCTCACCATACTGCCCATGTATCTGGTGTACGCTGAGAAATTCTACATAACCCTTCGTTTGAAGCAGGGTCCTGAAAAATCTTCGCTTTAAGGGCTATGTAGCCCTCTGCCTTAGCCCTAAGCATCCATCCAAAAGGGACTTGGGATACCCCTACCCCTAACGTGAGTGTGTAAAACAGAGGGGTAGGGCTAAATGGCAGAAATGGGATTGGCCCTTATACTGATACACTCTTGGGAATTGTAGGTCATATTTGTGGACAAAACTACAGAGACAGTGTTCAAGTATTATCATATTATGTCTTTTATCCTTGTAATTTAATCATTTATATAACTTTTTTATAATTTGCCAAAGTTTGATTTTCAAAGTTGTAGTCACATGATTCAAATCTGCACCCATGTTTCAAAGATGATTTGTGTAATTTCTATTTGTGTAAATCTGTTATATTTGGTAAGGTCAACAGTGACTAGTACTTTCATATTTAATTTTGTCACAAGGTAGGAGGGTATTTGCATTTTCCATGTAAAAAGGGACTCTAACATAGCAACTTCTTCGTATTTTCTTCTACTTCTAATTTTAGAAGTAGAATTTCTTCCCTGTCAAAACACTGTGGTTTATTGACTCATCTTCCCGTAAGCCTGAGTCAAATAATGGTCGTCTACCTGTACAGGTGATACACACTTGGAAATAGGGGTTTTCCTGGACTGCAAACACACCATCAATTTAAAATGTCCAGACATCAAAGAGTGGGACAAAAAAGGGCACGGCCCTCTGGCTCCATCAGGTTGCCAGGGGAGACAGTCCCTGAGGAAATGTCGCCGACGGCAACCCTGTTGTCGGGGCATAAATTACAGGCTTGATGGCCAGGTAAGTATCACCTGGACTGGTTTGATCTCTCAGTCTCTATTTTTGTTGTGGTTTTCTGTCTTTCGGCTGTCGCCTCATCCTTCTTCTTCCTCTTTGTAGCTTCCCCTTTTAACAACAATAGTTTTGTCCTGGAAGTTCAAGATTTAAAGGTAAAAAATAACTTTTTTATGACTAAACACTCATTGATGCTCCAGTTATGAGAAATTTTAATGGGACAGCATTCGAAGATATTTCAGATAGTAGTACGTTGCAGGAGAAATAGGTGAGTTAGGCATTGTAACATTAATGCTGGACCTCACTAATGTTTGTGTGACTTAATAGGAGCAATGAGGCTGTTGTATGAGCAGGTTAAACCTCACTATTTTGGAATGGCATGATCAGCAATCACATGGTATATTTTATGGGTGAGCTTTTAGGTGATTTCTTTTCTCGCCATCCTCTTCCTCTGTCCCCTATCGGCCCCTCCTTTCCCCACTGGGGAGGTTCCAGACGTGTTCTGTAGGCGTGACGAGAGCGTAAAATTGCCGAAATCCTGCGAGAAAGTAAGGAGGTGGTTGAGTGCAAACAGGCGAGCAGGTCAAGGCTTCTCTGTGTCTGCCTGTTTTCTTTTTCTTTCTCTCAAACACACACACACACACACACACACACACACAGTGGAATCTGAAGGTATTTTAGTGCAGGTGTGGTTCATTTGCTCGTCCTGTGGCTCTTTAATCAAAGAGCAGGCAGCGAACGTGCGACAACACCTCAGACTTTGCAGCAGCACCAGCCGTGCTTAAGTAAAAGTAGAAAAACCCCAGTGTAAAAACAGTGTATCTATTTTCTTTTAAGTCATGTGACTCTGAAAGAGAAAATAATTTTCCTCTCAGATGACCTCTAATCTTTGAAAATATTATGCAAAGTTATTCACCTTCTGCTCGCTGTAGGAAAAAAGACCACAGGATGCGACCAGATCAAATCCAGTGAAAAAAGCAAACCTCAATTCCTATTCTGTGAATTTCACGAATTAGTCACAGTTTGGTTCATTTAAACACTTTCATTGTTACACCACTCAAATGTCCATGTTTTCATTAGTCTCCTTTCTCAGAGTCTAACATATGTTGATGTAATTTTATTAAGTTTCCACTGAGGAACATTGTGAAAAAAGTGGTGTTTATATAAACCAGGCAGTTTATAAGAAGTCTGGTGTTTACAGAGGACAAACTCTCCCTCCTTTATCTCTTCATCACACTCTGTTTTCCCCCTTTATCACTTCCTTATTTCTTTCTGTTTCTCTATCAGTCTTTATTGCTATCTCTGTCCTCTACTCTCTTTAATTCCCCTCTCTCGGCTTTGACACTTTTGGCCACGGCTGATTTAACATTTGATGATATTTCCCTAAATTTAACAGTAACTTCAGCCGAAAGATGACCTTAGACGATATGTTTACATTCTCTGTAAAGTCGAAAGATCACATCAATTTCAATGTAAGTGATGGTTCTAAGCAAAATACATCCCAAAGTTTAGCCAGTGAGGCTTAAGTGGTCTCTACTAGAGAAATCAAGTGGTTATTTTCTCTCCACCAAACAAACACAGTCTGTAGAGAGACAAATACAATATGTGCTGGCATAAATCACTCAAATCATAGTGATAATTGACCCAGTAATTGTTTCTGTGTCAAGTTAATTCCTTCCTTTCTTCTTTTTTATCTGAATTTTAACATCTTATCTTTTCCGTTACTGCCACCTGCTTCTGTTTTCACTTTCTGTTTCTTACTCCACTTCCTCCCTCCTGATCATTTCTACTTTTCCTCCTTCATCCCTTCTCTTTCTCCACTACTCCCTTTCTGTCTCTCTGACTTGACAGCTCATCCCCCGGGACAGGAAAGATTGTGTGATGCTAATCGAAGCAACAGGGATTACAATCAACACACACACGCACACACATCTGTCATAAGTGCAGTTAATACATCAATACGTTGATGCTGTTCAGGGCCACAGAATGGCTCCTCTGGGGAACAGTGTTTGTGATTGTGTGTTATCAGTTCTAAAGGCAACTTGTTTTACCTGTCTTAGAATCTATATACTGTAAGTGGTCAGTGGAGAGTTCTTCCTGATTAACTTAACAGTAAGATACAAAGACAAAGCTGCTGTCATGCAAGTTAAACACGAGCCAAAAGGATTTTTCATGTGCCATCTCCACCTGGGAATCACAGTGTATCTACCTATCATGTTTGTTCCTATAGAAGCAATGTTTTCTTACTAAAAATATATGTAACCATGTAGATCCATCTGGAATAAGCAATTATTTACCTATTTTTCAAGGGAGACCTGGCCAAGATGGCAGACAATACAATGCAACACTCACGCACACACACACGCTGAAACCAGTCAATGTTTAATTAAGCTAAGCTAAAAAAAAATAAGATCCATAAGTGTTAAAATGTTAGGGAGGAGTTCTTCATAATTACTGACCTTTTCTGTCTTGTGCACTTCAGGTCCCTTTTCTTCTGTATAGTAGCAGAATGTGAAATGAATCATTAACATGTTGTGCATAATGCATAGTGAATCTGAATCGTATCATAAATGCTGTTGATCCTGCAGTGTACATGGGAGAACTTCCCATTCTTAGGAGCTGCTTGTATACAGACATCAAGCTGTGTCAGTTTCGCTACCAGTCACAGTAGCAAAGGAGAGTCAACAATGATCACCTATATCACCTATACGTTTTACACATAACAGCACAGTGGCAAAGTGCCACAATAATCCTGACTTGAATGGGAAGTGGAAAAGGACATACAAGGAGTGTCAGGCTAAATTAACTGGAAAAATAAATATAAAAATAGGAAAAACATATTTCTTCTTATTTTATTAGACTTTTGTTTATCTCCCGTCAACAATATGTAGAAAGTAATATTACTCTGTTTTGAGGGACACAAAAGTAAAAAGATTATGACCTTCTGGGCTAAAGCGCTTATTCGTTGATTTACTGCTGGAATGCAGCAGAACCAGAGGGAGACGTTTAGCATGTCTGCATCTTCAGATCTTTGTTTGAGAACTTTAAAAAGAAGTGACTGGACTTTCCACATAAAACCAGTCCAGGCCAAACTCAAGGCCAGACTTCAGTCCTAGTTTACTGAGTGACCTTTACCCCTAAGGCCAGAAAGGAAGTGCTTCGTAAACAGGCGGGGGGAGGACAGTAGATGGTATCAGAGGCTGATTCAATCACTGCACCGTGGGAAACACACACACACACACAGCCACTCTTCCTTCAAGACAACAACACAGGAAGAAACATCTAAGTGGTAGTTTACATGGAAATGATGACCGCCACCCGAGCAGTGGGCATGTGAACTCTGGGCCCAGAGGGCTAATGCGCATGTGTGTGACTACACCACGCTGGAAGAAAACACGCTGGTACAGATTTGGGTGAACTCGACGGCCCTCCCTCGGCTCGGCATGTGGTCCGGTTTGAGAAAGTGGAGGACACAAACACACTCCAAACACAGACACGATTTCTTTCAACAGCGCTCTTCATATGACAAAACATTTCCTCGTAGTCTACACACGAAATTTTCCGATCTCTCTGCGTTGATGGATGTGGCCGTAGAGCTGCTTGGCGCTGAGTGTTTTCAGACTTTTATGCGCTCTCTGTTTGGACTGCAGCCTCTTGTTTAACGTCCTTCTGGCTACAAATACGCTGACATGTGATTTATGGAAATGAGGCATGGAGGAAATGCAGTGAGATAAATCAAATGTGTGTGTTCCGCATTGTGTGTGTGTGGAAAAGAGAGAGAAGGTAAAAGAGAAACTAATAAAAAGAGACATAGAGGGAAAGTGTGTGAGACTGAGGGCCTTTTTCCTTTTAATGTTTTTTAATGCAACATCCCATAACAAAGTGCTGAAAATAGGCTATAAATCCACATGGCATTAAAAATAAAGTGGCTCAGAATACCCCAAACCTGGTTAATCATGAACAACAAGCTGTCCATCACATCTTATGATTCCCTGTTTTTTAGTCACTGTTAATGCTCAGAAAGTAGCACAACTCTTCTCCAGTTATTATGCTGTAAAGATGTGATACGTTTGTGTTTAAAATAAATTTTTTCATGTATCCACACGCTACATTCGTTATTCTTTTATTTGTTTCTTAAGTGCTGCTACAATCACCACAATGTTATTTACAGCTTAAGAACTCTTAATGATATTTGAGTCTTTTTACTCTTGTGCAGTAATGGTTTATTCATTAACATTTATCTCTTTATCTCTGCATTTTAAAGTTTCTCTCTTCTCATGTTAAACCCACGGGTGTTTACTTAAAATCAATCCAATTAATTATCGAATAGCGTCTCAGTCTGGACATGCTGTCTGTTAAAATCAGATGTTTTTTTTGCATTTTTCTTTACGACTAGAGGCCACAACGTCAAACCCAGTGATGAAAGTGCTGAAATTAATAAAATCTGCCCCTCTCACTGCACACCGTACCAGTCTTCTTCATCATTGAGTTTTTCTCACGTGACAGAGTTCTGCCGCTTGATAGTACTATTGTTAGGAGAGCGAGATGATGCGGCTCCATTTTCCTTGCACCTGTACCCATACATGTATGTATGTCGTTACCAAAGCAACCCATGCAAAGTTGGTTGAATAGACTAAGTTATGTCTGGACATACATGTTGCAACATGCAACTATCATCTCTCGAGACTCATGCTCTCTAAACTTGTTTACCTGTGTCTTAAAGAAAATCTTTAAGATTCCTGAACATGCGCATGATGCATAATCATGTTTGGCAGACTCGAGACAGATTAAGAAAGAAACAGTAGCAGCGTCTGAGATCTCCTGACTTCTAGCTGGTGGTGCAATAGTCGCTCCTCCTTCATCAGAATGAGGTCTTTCAAACTCCATTCCCCTGGTTTGCAACATAAACAATCTTTCTGTTAATAGCTAAATACTTTTTACCCCAGGCTCACTCTTTTGATGGAGTTCCCCTTTAATTATTGAAATCTTCAGTTTTTAAGCGCAATCCTTCTGAGAGTTAAATACCTTCGTCTTCCAGACAATCTGCACCTGACATTGTGATGAGTCATATGTCAAATGCTCCAGTTTCGGTTCACTGAGACAGAAGGACTGGACCAACACAAATGACTTTCTGTATTTGGAAAGTAAAGTTCATTGCTCCTCAGACCAGATCTGAGACACGTATTTCTCTTGAATGTTCAAATGTTTACTGTGCTTTACTCTTTTGTAACTATGGAATTTATTTATATCCACTTTAAGACTTTCGTCATTGTTTTGAGAGCTGAAGCCCCTCTTGACCCTCCTCAATTCCATTTAAAAAACCCTCCACTAAATAGCATGTTAACATTATTTGTGCGTGACAAGAAGGAATTAAGAAGCAGTTAAGAAACGCCAATCTGTCTATCTATATCAACTCAGTATGGATTCAACAACCAGTCATTATTTTCCTAACATAACATCTTAACTTTCTTAACACAGATGATCTGGAGGAACCAAATATTTAGTAGCCTTCGCAAGCCTATGTGATGATGTGTGAGTACAAATACAGAGTTCATATGCGAGTGTGTGACGTTCATGCAAAGATGCTATTGATTGCTGTGAGAGTTTAAGTTCTCGAACAGGTATTAACAGGTTAAGTTCATCCTTGTGGGTGAAAAGACCGACCTTGTTCACCCTGCAAACTGTCCCAAGAACCCACTGACCCTTTTTCAATCAGATTACACTGGGTGGGTGGAGGCGTGTAGGAGGTGGTGAGCGAAGAGGACCATAGATGAAAACCCTCAGCCCGTTTTATAACCTCCCCACATTATAAAACCTGCATTACACAGCCTCATACAAGTCTAAAGGTTGATAACATGCTGGTAGCTAATAGTTTGAATGAAAATCTTCGGCACATGAATAAAATACATAACAACATTTTGTCACATCAAACAACAGGCAGCATGGGAGAATAAATATTGTATTGAAGAAGAACTAGTGGACTTGCTCTTAAAAAAAGACTGAAACTAAAACTTCATAATACTGTCAGTACTCAGAAAAACATATGAAACACGTTGTAGACTTGAATGTTCTGTAACACCAAAGGGTTTCTGTTTCTTCAGCTGGTTTTGTCAAATGCTCTAAATAACGTTTGAGTAGACGGTGACAGAAGGATGGCAGCGCCTGCCATCAGGGGATCCAACTACAATAACTCGCCCCGACCTTCACTTGTACCTCAGGCAGAGACTGTGAACAAGAAGCTCAGCCTGTGAGTTTTTGTTGATAAAGCAGGCAGCATGGCTTTACGCATCATCCAGGCTTTTGGACTTTCTGGGCGAAGGTGAACTCTCTCTCTCTTTCTAACCACACAGACAAACATGGACACACACGCACACTTTGTGTTGTCTGAAGGCCCCATATGTGACGGATTAGGAGGAACTGAGCATTTGGAGTATTTGGATGATGAACTCCCTGCAGATTACACTCTGTCAGTGTGTGTGTTGGCGTATTTGTTTACTTAATGTATGTGCATTTTGAATTCTGCACATAAGTTTCTTCCTGTATGAATGCTTTTGTCTGTTACTGTTCTTGTGTAAATGTGTTTCTGTGTGTGTGTGTGTGTGTGTGTGTGTGTGTCTGTGTGTGTGTCCAGCAGGTTTAATCAGAGAAGGCCTTGTCCAGGTTAAATTTGTGGCCCCCAGTCTCCTAATTCATCGTCAGTGTGTTGGCCTTGGGCCCCTAATGAAACCCACCAAGGTTAACCAGCTACAATCTCACACACACACACACTCTCTCTCCTTTTGCACATCTTCATCTTGCCCTTTCATTTCGCTCTCTCTTTCCTGCCGGCCATCACAGAGATCAACAGATTCAAAAAGCAGCTAGCTACGCTACAGGGGAAAGTGGAGAAGGTTCAGCTTCCTCACAGTGTGAGTGAAAGCCAGGGGACAGCTAATCATAATGAAACTGAAGCACAGGCTTGTTACATAAAAGATGA
Organism: Helostoma temminkii; assembly: GCA_900302695.1. Lineage (NCBI taxonomy): Eukaryota > Metazoa > Chordata > Actinopteri > Anabantiformes > Helostomatidae > Helostoma > Helostoma temminkii. The sequence goes on from OMLM01007987.1 coordinate 234,916, forward strand.
CTGAGTGAAATTTTTAGATTCTTAGACCTATAATTGACATCATACCCCCAAATTTTGGGAACTTTTTTTAATGAAGTGT
>OMLM01007988.1:0-14640 GCA_900302695.1 Helostoma temminkii
GGGTTTAATGTTTATTAGACTCCCAAAACACAGCAAAGTGGTTTGTACAACTTTGTAAAGTTAGCCTATATCCTACATTAAATGAATGCATTGCAGTATTTATTTACTTTTTTCTCATCCACCAGTCCTTCCAGCACTGCAACAGCAGTTTTTTGGCTTTAATTTCTGAACCATTACACCCCTAGTCATTTGATATCATATAGCCATTTGTTAAGGTGCATCTTCATTTTTAACTCAGAGATGATGAACTCACATGACTGAGAAGTGACATCATTATGAGCAGTTGTAATGTAGTGCAAAAAAAAAGATATTAAATAACTGAGGTAACACATTTCTATAACACTTATATTAAAATGCATTAATATCACTTGTTATGTAATTCAGGATCAAGTTAAAGACGCAAACATCTCGTCAATTAAATATTGTTTGTTAAAAGACGCTTAAAGTTAAATACATGCAAATTCAGCATCCACAAAATATTTACTTTAGAATACAAAATTAGACTTATTTTGACATTATTATTATTTTGTCTTTAAATCACCAAGTCAGTGTTTTTACATTACAGTGATGTCACAGTGTAAGTTAATAATTACAGCTTTGTTCATCAGCCAGTCAAGTGACCAAGGCCTAAAAAGGCAATTCCAAGGCCTTGTTTTTCAGCTTGGGTTTGTAAATTGCTGATACAGAAAAAACCTTAGAGAAAAGTGACAGTCTTTCAATTTGTCTGTTTTTTGTAGATGCAGATGTGGAATTTAGCTGGACAGAAGAGGAAGTAGCGAATATACATGACAACACCAGCTTTATCATTGCTGCTGATGGTAGGTTGATGGGCCAATCAACATAAAACCATGTCTGATGAAACAGAGCCATGACTATGAGAAAGGAAAGATGCATTAAGTAAAATGTCATTTTGATGTCTTCATTTTTTCCCCCAAAAGCTTTGATACTGTATAAAATGTAATTAGAAACATAATGTGTAATATCTATCTAATATTGTAATTGAATCTTTTAGCTAAACAGTAGGAATCACAGAACTGTGCAGTGCACATGGAGGCTGACAAACAAGCCCAATCAACATTTAGGTTTGTTTTTGTGTCAACAGTTTGCTATGATGATGATCTGACAGATGGCCTTTTCCGAACAGTCTATAGACTCTGCAGTAACTTTACTCACACCTGCACGATCTTCATCTCTATAGAGAAAAGGTGAGGAGACACACCACATTTTATCCTTTAAGCATGTGGCACACAGCGTGATAATATTATCTACATCCACAGAGCCATCTATTTCAGTTGAAGTAAATACCAACTGTTATCACACAGCAGCACAAATTCAAATTATACAGTCTGATCAGAAGGAGGCAGTGTATTGATGGCACAGGAGCCATAAAGTCCAACAATGCCGTAAATCTGCTGTTACGGTTTAAGCAGAGTTGTTTAAGAAAATGAACTGAAATCAACGCAGTGCTGGAAAATCACGGGGAGAGTGGGTTTCCAAAAAGAGCTGACCTGCCAGCAGTTCTGAGGAAGTATAGTGGCCGTTTACCAGTAATGATTGAGATCCCCTGATACGCTGGACACCAAATATTTATTAGTATTCTGTCTTTTTTTCCTAATATTGGACATTTTTAACAGTTCCATACACATTCCATCAATGTTTGTAGGAGACTAGCACCAACTGCGCTGGGCCAGTTTGAAAGCTCCAGACCCTACCCCCTACATCAGTCATACATTCCAAGCAAATACTCCCACACAGTTACAGGTTCTGTATCCATAGAAAACATACATTCTGGATGCCTCATTGCTGTCATTCTAAGACAATCTTTTTGCTTTTAAAAAGTTGAAAAGCACGTTGTGCGACACATAATTGATGAACAAATGATATTCAGCATCTTCCAGACTTAAAGCTGGATAGTCAGATATCAGATATCTGATGTGGTACTTCTCCGATCAGAAACTGCAGATGTATTAACATTGTCCCGCTGCTTTCAGATGCTGCAGCGATACGATGAACTGCAGAAGACATTTTATCTTTTGTTTTTTCTCAGTGCAGTGTTAGTTTCCACCACAGTTACAGTAACATGCATTATGTATTATTCCTAAACGCCTTACAACATGGATGACCTACACTTTGTACTCCTCCTGAATGTAGAGCACCAGAGCAGCAGATGAGTGAATGCTAACGCTACTCTGCACACAATGTTGCTTAGCATTCTGGAAGCTGATATTGCAACACGAGACCATGGACATGGTTTTAGAACCACTACACCCCTATTAAACGCATATACTAGTTAGCAATTTAGCAGTGGAATAGATAATTGTCCAATCCACTTATGTTTAAAAATACATCTGAAAACAATAATTAATTTGAAGACATATGCACTTTTTTTTTTACTTTAATACAGCAAAAATACACAGAATACATTTTTATATCTTCAGATGAAATGCTTTTCGTGCCAATCAATACTTGATATGTAAGTTCCAAATCACGTATTGAAGAAACATTTATATATTTTTGACATCAGCTGTCACATTTCAGTTCCAAAGACTTTACTTCTGTCAATGGATCACTGGAGTTTCTCAGTTATTTCAAATAGAAATGCATTGTTAATCTCTGTTTTACAAGGATGAACTTCACCTTGCGACATTTGGATGTTTCCTGTGAGGCTTATGATCACTTCAGCCACTGTCTATCCCAACTTCAGGACTTAGTGGACGGGCGATGCAGCTTCAGAGTGGAACAGCTCCCTTGTAACTTTGCACAGTTTCTTTTGTATGAACGCATAGAGCACCTGGTAAGGAAAACAGTCATACACGTCATTATCACCTCCTTTGAACAAACCTAATTTTAATCTTTAAATGTAACTTTTACATTACTGAGCTTGCTGTATACTTAAATCCATCCATCCATTTTCCTAAACACTTGTCCTCGCAAGAGTCATGTGAGTGTTGCAGCCAATCCCAGTTGTCATTGGGTACACCTTGGATAAGTTGCCAGTCTATCACAGGGCTGACGTATAGAGACAGACAACCATTTACTTCTGTGTGCAATTTAGAGTCACCTATTAACCTAACTGCTTTGGACTGTGGGTCCACACAGAAAGACACCCAGCCAACCAATGGAATTGGTCCTAAGTTTCCCTAAGTTTCAGTCCTGTATAAAATGGATAACATAACATAAACAACAATAAAAACAACAGTAAAATGTTGCTCATGTATTAATGGATGAGCATTAATACACTGCAATCTAACCATGTTGTGCATAAATGTTGTAACAGTCTGCTTTCCTGCCTTTACTTGTAATACTTTAAGTACATTTCCTTCATGATACTTTTACTTAGTAACAGAACTTTTCTTGTTCTTGAGTTTCTTGTTCTTCTTCTTTTGGCTGCTCCCTTTAAGAGTCGCCACAGCAGATCTTCATCTCCGCCTCACTCTTTTCTTTCAGGCTCTCTCACGTCCCCCTTCACTATGTCCACTAAGCTCCTCTTAAAACCAACACAGACCGGTGGAGTTGGACGCCTATCAAAGCGTCCACCCCCATTATTTTCTATGTAAGCGCTCACACCAACTTCGAATTGACGTGCGTCGTAGTGAGTTGATGCGTATTTACATTTTAGGATAGAAGTTTTCCTCAGAGGCAAGGCACCTATTGTGAATGAGATTTGCCCCTGAGAAACTAAAGGCTTTGGGTTCTGGCTTAGCTGACACACCAATGTCACATGGAGGTCAGGAACAGTGCTCAGGGATTGGGAGACAGGGGTCGTGGTCCCCATCTTTAAAAAAAGGGACTGGAAGGTGTGCTCTAATTATTGGGTACCTCTATGCTCAGCCTTCCTTGGAAAGCCTGTGCCAGGTTTCTGGAAAGTAGGCTCCAACTGATTGTTGAGCCTCAGATTCCAGAGGAAAAATGCAGATTTTGTCCTGGATGTGAAACAAGAAACCAAGTCTTTACTCTTACAAGAACTCTGAAGAAATCATGGGAATTTGCTTTTACATGCTCTTTGTGGATCTGGAGAAGTCATATGACAGTGTCCCTCGTGAAATCTAGTGGGAGGTATGGCGGACGTATGGGGTACCAAGGCTGTTGTTACGAGCCATCTGGAGGTTATATAACCGGAGTGAGAGTTGTGTCCATATTTTCAGCACAAAGTCAAACACGTTTCCAGTTGGTGCTGGCCTTCACCAGAGTTTTCACTTGTGAGAGTGTCTGGTTTGGGGACCTAAGAATTGTGGAATTGTGTTTCTGCTGGCTTTGTCAAACAGTCACCTTCAGCACTCACTGGGGTGGTTTGCAGCTGAGTATGAAGCAGCACCTCCATATCTGAGGCCATGGTTCATTGCTGGAAAACGGCGGTTTGCTCTTTCCATGTTAGGTGTGAGCCCTTGCCCCAGGTGTAAGAAATTAAATATACCAGGGTCTTGTTTGACAAGCAGATTGGGACAGCATCTGCAGTACTGCAGGCACTGTACTGAACCACTCTGTGGTGGTGATCAGTCGATCCATATTCCAACTCTCACCTATGGTCATGAGCTCTGGGTAGTGACCAAAAGAATGAGATTGCGAATACAAGTGGCTGGATATCCGAAGTAACCTCAGAGTGGAGCTGTTGCTCCTTTATGTGGAAAAGATCCGTTTGAGGTGGTTCAGGCATGTGAACCAACACCGAATAAGCAGATTGATAATTGATGGAGGGTTTTGTACTGTGTTGTGTTGTTCTTATTGTTAAACAATATCCTCTACAAATGTGTGTTGTTGTTTTTTGTGTTGATGTTATGTTGTGTGTGGTCAATTTTGTCTTGTATGACTTTTTGTGCCTAGTTTTTATAGACCATATACAGATGATAAATCGGATAAAGCAGATGTAATGTAACTTAATTAATTAAGTAATTAATATACATCATTATCATTTTCTGCAGGAGCTGTGGAAGGTGACAGCCACTCCGCTTCTATCTGGCCAAACCCGATCTGATTCTGAGTTGATATCATCTTAATGTGGACTCACATTGGGGCAGTGTGAACACTATTCTCATACTCTGCAATATGGTTCTTGTAAAATCTAAAGTGATATAATTTAGTATTTAAGATGGAAACATGCATTTTTACAAATGGCATCAGAGGATTTTAAATATTTATTTATGGCATAATTTAATGAAAAAGTCAAAATGCTGAATGTCTCCCTCAGTGCTTTTACAATATATCTGATTAAAACCAATGTGTAATAAAGTTTTATCATTTATTTTAACATTTACTGAGACCACTGGCATTACTGTATTTAAAGTGCTTCTTTATTATTTTTCTTTTTGTTGTTAGAACAAGCTATATATAAATGCATATGGACCCCATATTAGTAAATATTTCACCAAATGATCTTTTGCAAAAATCACATTATCCTTGGAGAAGAATGCAGCTGAAAGAAATTGTAGTTACAACACTTAAACACTTGTTGGTGCATTCATGTTTTGATTTGATGCACAATACAAAGCTGATTAATATTATTATTATATTATATATTAATATTTTTAAGTCAATTACCATATTTTTCTTCCAATAACATATATGATCACTCCGGCTTCCTCCCACAGTCCAAAGACATGCAGTTAGGTTAACTGGGGACTCTAAATTGCCCATAGGTGTAAGTGAGAGTGTGAGTGGTTGTTTGTCTATATGTGGCCCTGCGATGGACTGGCGACCTGTCCAGGGTGTAACCCGCCTCTCGCCCGTATGCTGGCTGGGATAGGCTCCAGCACACCCGTGACCCCTGCGGGGACTAAGTGGTTCAGAAGATGAATGAATGAAATGTAGAATGGGAGGCAGAGCCTTTAGCTATCAAGTTTCTCTCCTGTGGAACCAGGTTCCAGTTCAGGTTCGGGAAGCAGACACTGTCTCTACTTTTAAGATTAGACTTAAAACTTTCCTTTTTGAAAAAACTTATGGTTAGAGCTGGTTCAGGTGACTCTGAACCATCTCTTAGTTATGCTGCTATAGACTTAGACAGCTGGAGGACCTCCCTGGACACACAAAGCTCCTCCTCCTTTATGTCACCATTGCTTGTTATTGGAAGATATAGCACTTCTAGACGCATTAGACATCATATATCTGAGGTTTTGGGGCCGAAATAGAATAATCTCTGTCTTATCTGAATTGAGAAGCAGAATATTTCATAGCAATGGAGGTTTATTGAGTGTTTCCTAATAATACTGCCTAGGGGAGACATGTATAACGTGAAAGGTTAGGAGCAGGTGACCAACTTAGCCATTTTAAAATATTCATTTTCTAAAACATCTTGTTGCTTTCTTAGTTTGTTTAAAATCATCATCTATCTGCACTGCGAAGCTCTGTCCTATCAGTTTTGTAACATTTGACAGAATGTGAGCAAAGAATTCAGTCCTGTTCACCTCAGAATACACCTCACCTTTCTACTTCTGTCAGCAGTCACATGCCATATTTTTGTGAAAACCTCTTAAAGCTGAAAGAATACACTTCGATCACATCTTGGTTGGTGACTAGCTCACTGTGTCCCGCTGTTGCCCTCCCACGGGGTTCCTTGCCTGGGAAGTGGGTGAGATGAAATGCCACAGCGCTGTTTGTACAGGAAGTCACAGAAACACTCCAATCCTGTTAAACCCAAGTCCTGATTTCATGAAAATGAGTTCAGATGGCTTTTCCTCAAAAAGTGGTTGTGAAAATGACAACACCATATATTCTGTTACTTCGATTTTGCTATTGTAAATGCCATTATGTATTTAGACAAAAATAACTCACATAATTATTAAATAACCGCAATGGACTTTGCAAAGGACCAACAATTTAAACTGATAATTTTACTGTGATTATGAGCTCTTAAAAATTGGAAGCTTATACTGTCAAGTCTACTATAGTGGTAAACAGAGCCAAAGGGATGGTGTCAAATAATAAACTGCCACAGCTTCAAATCTGTGCAGGTGTGTTTTTTATGAGGATGATGAGAATGTTCGTATTGTTGTTTATCTGGGAATAAACAGAGCATCAACTAAAAGTTCAGTGTTTGTAAGCAAAGATGAGTTGAGTGTAACAATTTTTTGTCTAATTACCAAATATGCTATTAATGCAAAATGCTAATTTGGATCAGTTTTTGCAAATCACTGCACAACTGTCAGGTGACTGAACTTGTGATTCACTCACTGTCTACCTGTAATTTGGATGTAGTTATATTTTAATTTAATGGTAACATTGACCCATTCTGCTGTCACATCATGTTCATGCACATGAGGAAACCTATTTTCCTTGGTTTGCGGTGTATTAATATGCAAATAAAGATTTGTTTAAAAAACAGGACGACAGGGAGCGAGAGAGGGAATAGGCTCCTCCTCTCGTGGAGAGCAGGCCTGGCTCACAGACCCAGACACTGGAGACAGAGAGAGTCCGTCCTACGGTCCTGAGCTGTGGGGATCTGCGCGCACATCCTGCTGCCTTCGCTGGATCTTCGGTAAGTGGCCTCAGAGCCGTTATCAAGGACACACACACACCCTCACACGGCTCAGACAGTTAGTCTGGATCACACCGCTGTCATGTCGCATTGGTACCTGCTGACGTCGGTGTTTGTGCTGCTGATGCACCGCGAACGCATCAGGATGCGCAGCGTCCATGTCAGGAAAGCTGTTGACGAAGCATCTGTCCCGATCTAAAATAGCCTGTTAGTGATGGGGCTGCTTAGTGTAACGTTACCGATCCCTAACCTGCAGTGTGTGAACCAGCCGGATCCAGCGGGAACCAGATTTCTCTAGAGAAAAAATGTGAAGAAGAAAACACGGTCAAACAAGTTTAACAACCGTCAGTGATGTAAACGCTTCCACAGAACTGCTTTTTATTGTTGCCCGAGCAGCGGAGCAGAACATGTTGTCCCTGATCAACATGGATCCAGACCACTACCTCAGTCCTGACATGCAGTGCTCCATGTTTTCAGAAATGAATCAGTAAATGATATGGAGATCTTACATTGTTTACTTTCTTCTAGTGTCCCTTGAAGCTCAGTGGAGGACTTCTGGAGGTCTGTGGACCCCGTTGGGAAACACAAAGCAGCAGTAAGGAATTTAATGATTTTATTTCATGTTACAGATTTTTGCTGGTCCAGCAAACCAGAGTAGAGTTTGCTTGAAATGATGATAAAACGGTAATGATGATGCTGCTCCTCTGGTGCACCAGGTGTCACACACTGGTCCAGCATCGTGGCACTGTCCACAAGTGTGCTGTCACGTCTGAATGAAGCCATGTGGGACATTCATATGACAGCCAGCGTCTGAGTGACAACAAGCCGTCACTTTAACAGATGGAGGAAGCCAAAAATGTGGTTTCCTGTTCTGCTGCTATCATGAGACAAAGTAGGCAATTGTCTTGGGCTCCCATCTAAAAACAGTCCCTAGAGGTCAAAACTAAACATATGAATGAGTCACAAGAAGGGACATAAAGCTTTAATTGTCTCTTTTTCTATTGCTTCTCCTGAAACTACTGCCATGGTTAGAGTGAACGTGTTCATGTCTGACTGGTTACATGATGGGAGTGTTGACCCCATTTCCTTCTAACACTTATGTAAACAGACAGCAGCAATGATAAGAAATACAAACTGCATTTGCAGGAGATGATGAGAGAATGTTCAGCAACGTGCTGAGTTTTTGTGGTCTTTTTTATGTAGTTTTATGATGGAGAATCACAGATCACTGTGCCATCCTGTGTCCTTCCAGCTTGTTATCAGCACTCACTTAAGAAGCCTGCATTTTTGAAGGGGGTACATTAGTGTGTATGGAATGGAAAGACCAACTGAAAATATTTTGTGCATCTTGAAATGCAAAAAATGACAAAGAAGACCCAGGACTGTTGAGCAGTTAGAATTTTTTATAACAGGAAAGAGTGAGTCACCATTCCTCTCACAAAACTCTGGTCTAGTGCAGACATGCAGTATTTTTTTACTTTCTTTTTTATTTTTAACAAAATATATTTTGTTGGTGTCAGAATTTCTGACATCTCAGACTCTGAGTCAGTATGTGTAGGCTACACAATGGCAGTGTGAACTCAGTTCAAAGTGAGCTGAATTTAGCTTTGTCTCACCCCAGTTTACCTTCTCTGGTACATAAGCAGCGTCTCGACATTTTGAAGCTGACGGCTTATGATGCGAGTCAGTTTTCTGTTTCATGACTCTGAAGTTGTGGATTGTCAGCAGGACGACACCAGGTCTCTGCAGACCTGTCTGTATGTTTCCTCTCCTCCTGATGTCCAATATTATCTTCCCAGGTGAGCTCCAGGTTGTTGTTACAGTGCCTGAGATCCAACTGTTTAAGTTCCCATCTGTGTAGAACATAGTAGCACAGAAGTCAGATATTAACAAACACAATATTTCTAAGATGATAAAATACAAACAGTCAAGTCTTTATTGAACAAATCCATTAAATATAAAGAATGATGGTAAAAAAAGTGCTGCAGAGGATCAATCAGAATACCTGTGATAGCCTTTAGCTGGACCACATTCCACTTATTGAACGATCTGGCAGGCAAAACACCAAATGACTAACGTTTTTTTCAACGCTCCAGAAACCCAGTTTGCATACCAAGAGACCCAGTGTCAGTCGACCCAGGCTTCAGAAACTCTGGGTTAGTGCAAACAAATGTGTCACATTTCACATTGCCACATATCCACTCTTGCACTCTGACTACTACTTCTATGTGGTGCATTCAGTGTGTGCTTCAGGCTATGTAATATGAAGCAACGCTACATGGTGTAGTCATATACATTAGTTCTGACTCACAGGCGTTTCCTGATCCAGACCTTTATCTCTGCCGACGTACTCCAGGCTCTCAGAACTGTTGGATTTCAGAAAGACTCAACTCTCTGTCTTTGTTACAGGCTTTGTTAGTTTGATCAAATGGCTGCAGACCAAGCTGCTGGGTACTGAAATCTACCAGCTCCAGTGTTCAATAACAGCTCACTACAGCTATGGTTACACAACAGTCGTTTTATCAATGCAATTCTAGGTCACCAAAGGACAGAACTGCTGATTTGTCTGTCCCAGACCAGTTACAAGCAAAGAGCAGGACACTAAGTTCATAAAATGCACATGTGAATATGAATGTTTTCAGTCTGCTTATGAACAGTGTTAATGTTGGAGCATATTTATTACTGTCTTATTTCCAGAGATGTTTGGACGCTGTGTATAATTTAAAAACCAGAATGCAAAGATAAGCAAATCATTTCAGTCCTGTATTTGATTGAAAAAGGTATAAAGATGTTGTATTTATGTTTGTTGCCAGTAGTGCATTTAAAAATGTTTGAACAGGGACATGTTTACCACTGTGTTGCATGACAGCATCTGGAAAATGTGATCATTTACTCCAGTGTTTGAATGTTTTTCCCATTTCTTGCTCAATATATGAATCTCGCTGTTCAAAGTTCAAGGTCTTTGTTGAGTTTTCTACTTCACAATGTGCCTTGTGGCTTCAGTCCATGCGGTCATTTCTACGGAATGTAATCTAATGACACCATGAACCATAGATGATGAAATCCACAAATTCTTTGCCATTTTATGTTGTGACACACATTATTCTGAATGATTTGCCCACAGTCTTTCATAGAGTGATGAACCTCACCCCATACATCGTGGTGCTGACCTGTTACTAATTAGTCTCATTGTTGTCTTCTCAGCGTGAGGTTGCATCAAACCAAAAAATATTATTAAATAAGTATTATAAATTCTTGAATCTCAATTATTGTGTTTCCCTGACTTTACAATTATCTTCTTAAACTTATTTTAAAAATCAGTGTCCATCTAACTGTTGGAGTTGATTCTTTCATTTTTGCAGCCTGTGTCGACTAAACCAATAAAACTGTTGACTGTGGCAGTATTATCAAGACGTTTAAAGTGAATCATTAGGACATACGCTGACACTGAATATAGTGCTAGTCACCCTCTGCTGACAATGGCTTCCAGTATTATGGTTGTGAGCTCTGTGCAGGACACTGTATTAGTGTGAAAGCTCAGTGTGTAGCTCACTCTCTGGAACATTTTCCTTTTTTTTCCCAAACCTTTGTCTCTTTCCTTTTTCTTTGGTGCATGTGCTGTTGCCGTGGTGACATGTCTGAGACGTCTATTGCATTTTAACTCTGTCCCTAACTTTGTCCTAACAGCCAGGTCTAAGTAGTAATGTTGTGACTCTCATTAACAGACTTAAGAGAGCAAAATTAAAATATTGATGAGGTGTTGGTGCTTTGTAACTCCCGCATATTTTGAAGAATATGTAAAGTTTCTTGTCAGGTGGACGGTGTTTTTTATTTACTTCAGCTCATTTAGTTTTTTTTCAACACACTGTCTGCTCTTGGTTTGTAAGCTCCAGGTCAGTTTTGACAAAAGGATTTCTTATATTTACCCTTTTCTTTCTTTTCCCTAGGGGTGTGTCATATCATACTGGTATCATTTTTTAAGTGATAGAACAGTGTCAGTGTTAATTAATAAATTAATGATCTAGCAATATAATTACGTATGACGATACATATATGTTCCCTCCTTTTCTATATCATAAATATCATTATCCCAGGTTTTCTTAAAATATTGCAATATAATTCGGAGGCCATATCGCCCACCCAGATTTTTAACAATAAATAGAATTACATCGTAGCGGTTGTATGCCTGCACCATCCAGTCAGGTTGTCCAGATGAATTTGTAATAAGTGAATTCTGCTCCAGAAGTACCTGAGATATTGATATACCACTTCGACATGGCCAGGAATCAGGAATACTGGGAATCAAACCACCAACCTTGGGGTTTGTAAATGACCGCCCTCCCAACTGTTCCACGATCAGATGAGGAGATGAGGTGATTTTACATAAGCGTATGTGATTATTAGAATTGTACATGGTTCCTGTTGTACAGTCTGATGGCAGTGGACACAAACGAGCGCCTGAAGCGCTCTGTGCGCTGTGGTTGAATGAGCCTCCCATCTGCCACAGATCATGACCTCAGAGACACAGTCATCCGAATGGACAGACTTTGGCTGTCCAGTGAGGTCATTAATCTAATCTACTCCTGTGTGAACATGTATCTGCAAAAGGTGATGCCATTAAAACCACTGGATAAGTCATAGAACATGATTCTCACAGTGCTGCTCTTCTTCAACAAGCTGTAGTAGGACAGTGTATCAGAAAAATGATCCTTCATCGAGTGTGTGTATAGTATGCAGACTGAAGGCATTGGCGTAGGGACAGGAGAGTAAGCAGCAGAGTAAACACAACCAGCATATTCAATTAGAATATGACACATATTTTTACATTATATTGTGTTAATGTACCCAAATTCCCAAAAAGTTGGGTTGCTGTGTAAAATCCATTAAAAATCAGACAGATTTGAAAATCTCCCAAATCACCCATTTTTAATTCACAATAGAACTGAGAAAATGTGCCATTTTATGAAAAAATAAGGTCCTTTTGAAATTATAGCACCTTATCTCAAGAAAAGTTGGGACAGGGTCGTGTTTACCACAGTGTAGCATCCCACAAATTGCCTGTCATGCTGAAATGAGCAAGACCTTCCCTGAAAAAGTCTGGATGAGACCATATGCTACTTTAAAATGTGGATAATCTTTCAGCATTGATGGAGCCTTTCCAGATGTGTAAGCTGCATAGTCCAGTGGCACTAAGGCATCAACATACCATCAGAGATGCAGACATTATAACTGAGCCCTGATAACAAGCTAGAATGTCTCTCTTCTCTTTAGTTTTAAGGATGTGGTGCCCATGGTTTCCAGAAAGAATATCAAACTTTGTTTTTTGTGACCACAGAACAGTTTTCCACTTTTAAATAAGCTTTGGCCCAGAAAAGACATGATGGAGCTTTAATTTGCATTTCTGGATGGCACATGATGTCTGTTACAGAAGCATGTCTGTTTTTAATGCAGTGCTGTCTGAGGACCTGAACACCTCATGCATCCAATATTGTATTTTGTCCCTTACACACACAGAGAATTCTCCAGATTCTCTGAATCTTTTGATGATATTATGAACTGCAGTTGATGATATATTCACAGTCTTTACAAACTTTACATTGAGTAACATTATTCTAAAATTGTCCAACAATCTTCGTACTTCTCTGTACTTGCGTTCTTGCAGACTTGTGAAACGTCATGAGCCAAAGCCCAGTTCAAAGTGCACATCTACCCAAGTACAAATCAAAGACCCAGATGTGTTCTTGCTCCACGTGTTTTATATAGAATGCCCTGGGAGCAGACTTGTGTGGACTTGAGGGAGCCAAATCACCCATCTTGCATTTGCAACTCTTGGCTACAGTAGTAGATGAACGCTGTACTACCAAGTGTAAAAGTTTGTACTTCACATACTCTGAATTGAAAAATGCCCTCTGACTCTCTCAGATGCTCTTTTTATACCCAATCATGTTACTGTTTAAGTAACTTCTGATTATTTGTGGAATCTTCTTTCATCTCCTCCTTGTTGGTGCACCTAACTTTTTCAGCCTTGTTGACTCAAGCCTTGACTCTGGCCTTCAGCCAGTTGACTCACTTTCTTCAGACAAGTGGCTGCCATCATTTTCAAAATTGCCTTATCTTTTCTTTCTCTCTTCTCAGTTTAAACATTTTGATATGTTTTCTATAATTCTGTTGTGAATAAAATATGGGCTTATGAGATTTGCAAATCATTGCATTCTGTTTATATGTAGACTGTATCAAAATTTTTTTGGAACTGGGGTGTAAGAAGAGCTGCGTCTTCTAAAGACTGCCTGCTTGCAATAAATAAATTAAAAATTGGACATAAATAAATTAAGAAAACCTTTAGTTAAAAAGTGTCTGCTAAACCGCATCTTTAGCATCTTCTTCATTCTTCAGAACTGATACAATTACATTATAAAATAACGTGTTGTTTGCTTGGTGGAGGCTTTGGAAACCCCATCCACGGGTTTCCAGTATCTGGGAAAGCTGCATCCATCCAATATTTCCAACTTACCCAAACAGATAGTATTGAGATGGTATGTTACAGAGGCTCTTGATTACTATACCTGTGCAGTAAGAAATCAGGGCTTAAATGCACAGTGGTTCATACAAAATGCACTACAAAGATTACCTGAGCTAAACTAAGCCCACTAAGTCTAAAGGAGCATAAAGTTAAAGCACATCAGTATTAAGGATTGAGACCAGCTTCGATTAAAAAATGAACTTTTCCTATAACATGGAATTTTATGTAGAGATGTGTGGAGTTGAGAAATTACAATGGGGTTGAACTGGAGGTTTGAACACCTCTCTCTACCCTTTTTATTCTTTACACTACTATATATTTTGGTCACGTGTACAAGTGAGTGCAACACTGTGAAAGCCTTTCAGTAGTTATTGTGCATTTAAATAATTATCACCTCCATCTTCCACCCCCCACTGATGGCTCTGTAGAGTTTAACTATAAACATTTTTACACACAAGCAAGACAATCAAGGCAATCCTTCTTAATCAGTGAGTGCAGTAAATCCTTTATAAGTTGTTTCATGTAATAAAAGCTTTTCCAGCTCCAGTTCTGAATTAGTATTATTGCTCTATGTTTAGATTCCAGCTTATCCCAGTCCAAACTCCCTGTTTCCCTCTGTCACTTTATTATGCACCCCCCTCACATAACCCAC
>OMLM01007989.1:0-12600 GCA_900302695.1 Helostoma temminkii
GAATGATTTTTACATCTCAGACTTGTATTATAAACTGGGGGCTCAATTTCTTCTTCTTTTCTCTATATCTCCGTCTTCTAATAATACCCTCCCAGTGCCTCTGTGGTCATATAAGCAGAGAACTCTAGAGGCTCACAGATAGCAAACCATGTCTGTCCAAAAGAAATAGTTCTTTCATCACTCAGAAAACCCTCCACACCCAGAGGCACTTGCGAAGATTGTCTCCTTAAAAACTTTCCCACACCGACTGCGCAGGGAAAATGACCCATCTTTCACTCTTTCTCCATTTCTCTCACTTTATGTCACTCTTACTCTTCCAATTCCAAGCTACATATAGTATATTTCTGTCCGTGATCATAAAAAATGTATAACATGGTCAAAATATTTAAAAAGTGTGAAAAACTTTTTTAACTACTTCACTAGACATCACACTTGTGTAAATATGTTATGTACTTTACATTACAGGTGTAATCAAGAAATTGAGGTCTCCAGTGACAAATGGAGCAAAAGAGCTGTCTAAACCATACATGTATATATGAACAATGTTTGTATATTCACAGGCAAAAAAAATGTTTTACTGTGGCTTTTTATTATAAAGAACATTGTTTTTTTGTCAAAGGCACTTATTTAAGCAGAGCTTGAGCAGTGTTAGAGGCACAGATAATGCAGATGTCAATCCCATGGAACTGGTCAAGTGTCAAGCTGCTTTGGCACCTCGGTGGCCTCAATTATAGCAAGTAAAATCAGAGAGAAAAAGACAGGGAATAAAACTATATACTATACAGTATATAACACTATAATGATGCTACAGCATTGAACTTACAACTTGCCAAAATATTTCAGTGTATTATAGTAAATACATGCATTTTAGCAATATACCGTGATTACTTTTAGCCTAGTGCTGCATAATTAATCGCATTCAGCCTGTGAAATTACATAACTGGAAAGTGATTCAATCTTAATTTGATCTGTTCCGTGTTTACGTGCAGTTTGCTCGTTACCTACATAACTAATAAAGAGATGGTCAGTCAGTGTGTGAGCAAATGACCTTCTGGTGTGCAGTTTCTAATTAGCTCCCAAACTTAAGTTAAACTTTAAGTTAAAGTTTACTTGACAACTTACATTGATTATGATATCAATATGTGAATTTTATTTACTAAGCAATTCTCATTTTATTCTTTATTATATTGCAATCATAGTAATGTCCACAATATTTGCAATATTACTTTTTCAATATTCAATAGTCTGATTTATACAATGTCAGACCAGCAACCAGAAAACAGACAGTTAGACTGTGACAGATGCAACTGCAGAAACAGCGACTTTATCCACCCCCATAGTTAATCAAGGTGAAAACTGCATCTCAAGATACTTGAGAACTTGATCAGATTGCCCAAATTAAAGTCTCTGCAAGACTCATGTCCTAGCTAAATGCTCAAAGTCAGGATCATCAGCTTTTGAAGAGGACCAAAGTTGAAGAGGACCAAGATTGATACAGAGAAAACTCAAGTGTGCCATAATGGTGTTTCTAGTCAATTACAGATCAAACAATCAGCTACAGTGGCAAGAAAAAAAGTGTATGAACACTCAATTATCATGAATGATTGGGTTTTCTACATGAACTGACCTTAGATAAAAACACTTTAACAAGAAGAGAAAATGATTTTGTTAGTTTGTTGGTTTTGTGACACTTAAAACAATAAGTAGTGAAACAATCTTTCTCACTCTTATACCAGAGCTGATCGTGTTGCAATAACTGTCTGGAATCTATCACAAATTGCATCTTTGGCATTTAAAAAATCCATGGCAAGCATTTGTTTGGATTCAGACGTGTTATGCTGTTGTTGTTGTCGTCATCGCCAATGTAAACAGTGATCTTGAGGTACACTTGGAAAGCAGTGCACTTTTTTTTTTTCCTTTCTCCAGCACTTAGAACAGCCAGACACCAAGCCTAAAAGAGATCTAGTTGCAAGATACCCTTAAATAAAACAAATATAGTCTAAATCAATAGCAATAAATCCAAAAAGGCTCCAAAAAAGTATTTTTTGTTAAACAGTTATAGAGCAAAGATATTTCAACTTTATGTTCATTTTGCTCAGTGTGTTTCCACTATTTAATCCGTGCCATTAATATCAATACAGCTAAATATAAAGTTGATATTATCAGCGAAAAAAGAAAAAAAGAAAAAAAAAAGTTACAGGGCTAACAAGTAGAATTTATTACAGGCAGATGTATAAAATTGTGTTAGTTTCAGGTGGGTGTGCCTATAATACTGAGTTAATCAGGTCAGTAAAAAAAAAAAAAAAACGACACAGGGATGAACCTCACTAAGACCACATAAAACCGTCTGTGTCATTATGAAAGACAGTTGCTAATGACCTATTTCGCCATTCAGGTATGGGGATCTCTTGACCTGCTTTAATGTCTTTAAAAAATTGGGGAGGATACAACTTGATTCTGTTGATAAGCTTTAAACATTCAGAGCTCCTGACCTTTTCTTTTTTCCAGGAAAAAACAGATTTCATGATAAGATCTATTACTTTTCTCTTTTTCTCTTACACTCACTTTTCCATATAGCATCCATCTCTCCTAGCTGTATATGGACCCATGCACGTTTCAGAAGCTCAATCCACTGACTGCTCCCCATAATAGAGAAATCCAATCAGTCTACCTGCACAATGGGAGATATGAACCTAGCCTTTAACAAAAACATATACAGAGAACAAAAGGCAGAAATGCCTTGAAGTATATTTTTAAAAATTTCAGTGGAAAAGAAAGGGGTAATATGTGCTTGCAGTTTTAATGCATCAATCAATCAATCCATTTTTGGTATAGACTGCCTTTTTCACACAGATTCGGGATGCTGACACACACACACACACACACACACACACACACGATACGTAGGAGATGTATGTACTTCATACAAGACTTCGTCATATGCATTAACTATGGAGGTAAAGCCTGTTCACAATGCCATCTAACTGTAAGAAGCCTCTGTGTTTGCTGATTGCAAATAGCCAACTTTGTTTTTCACTGAGATTTGCCTCATCTTTACTAAAATTGGTCTTCAAAAAGAGATATCTGCATTTTCTGGAGACTGTTCTAAATATTTCAGGGAGGAAGAGAACAACAAGAAACACTCAGTGAGTTGTTTATTCGAAGAGCTGCAGGCAACAGGCTCTTTATTGCAGTTTGTGCAATCCAGCAATACTGTAAACAGGAATCACTGGGGTTTGTAGATAATGTAATCGTGATGTATGAAACACAAAATCTAACAGGTTGTTAGTATTCAATATTGTCAACTCAGCTAAAGGGTGACAACAAACCAGCTGGGTGATCTCAGAAAATTGTCTCTCCCAGCAATAAGTTAGTTTGATGCATTTTGTAAGAGAAGCGAGATCAGACCAGGTGCCATTGGATAATGGAAGGGAGCCAAATTCATCATTTCCAGCACTAAAACAAAATGTGACTACACAGGAACTGCAACTCATTTTAAAAGACACACCTACAAATGATCTTGCATTTAAAACAAGTTCCTTCGTCTTTTTTTTTTAAACATGGTGGGTAGGTTAAATTGATCAGATTAAAAATACCATCAGTCAAGACTTTAATGAGGTTAGGGATTGTGCAGCAATTCTTTTCCAAGAGCCCTAAACTCTACTCCACTCACGACCTTATCCAGCCAGTCTTCACAAAGCTCCAGCTGTGTGATGCATAACTGCTGCTCCTGTTCATTACTCATTCCACTCTTCAGCTTTTTGATTATTATTCTCCAATAGTCTCCTCCTAATTTGAACCACTTGCTTGGCTCTCGAGCTAATTATACTGTATACCACAGTTCTCGGTTAATGCTTACAAAAGATTTTGGCACACTGTAATACACAAATCTCCCTCCCACCTCCCACCTGTTTGTATTCAAATCTGTACTCATCTTGGTTACAGTGTTCACAAGTCAGCAGTTTGCCTCATCTTTTAAAAGTTTCAGACCTCGTTTTCTGTCCTCTCATCCTCTTTTCTCCCGCCGCACAGATGAATAATAAATGGACCATCATGGGGAATGCGCTTTCAGATGAGCAGCTGCGGTTTGTGAGTCAAACGCCCTAAATTTTACCCAATGCATATAGAGTCAGTGGCAGAAGTTTTGAGGAAGATTAGTTCTGCATGGTCTGTTAAAATCCTCAGCATTCAGGGCCTGGAGGATCATGTCTAGGGAAAAGATATTTATCAAAAATCAAGGCATGCAAATAAACACGCAGTTACATTTGCTAAAAATGATTTAAAACACTTAAATATTAACAAATTAGAGTTTAAACCAAACAATCTTTCTTAATTTCAGAAAAATAACTCTTTATTATGAAGATGCGTACACTATAATAAAACTAATTTTATCGGCCATGGGTGATCTTGCTGTGTCTGTTGAGTTAATGTCTCTTTTAGCTAGATTAACCAAAAACAATAAAGCACAGTTATCTATGGAAGATGCAAAATGCTCACAAAAACAAAAAAATAATATCAAGGATGAGAAATGAAGTAAAGTGCATCCGAAAAGAGAAAAGCTCCATTAAACTTTTCTTCAAAGCTAATGAGCATGTATATGAGGCTCTCTGTTGAACAACACAAAACGTAAAACAATGAAAAACACTGTTTTCTGTTTGACTTTAAATTTGAAATTGAACATTTTCGTCACAGTGAATCAAGTCATTCAGTTAATTACAGGTAAGTGGTCTTGTGAATGTTTTAGCTGTGACAATTATGTTCCTTATGTTTCCATTATGCATAGAAATAGACATTTTAGACATTTGATATACCATGATTGAAGATTTTATCCATGCAGCTCCTAACATAATGCAACAGTCTAACACAGTTAATTACAATTTAAAAGTACACTTAAGCAATTTTGTAATTTTGAGTCATTATTATTTGAAAAATATATTTTTTTAAATTTCATGATATACAGATAAAAACCTCATTATATGATATTACCACAATCCAGTCATTACCACAATGACTCTGACTCCTTCAACCTCTGTGTCTCGCCTTCTATTTCACTCCATCTTCTGAATGAACAGATAACACTGCAATAGCTTCATCGATAAAGTGGACTCTTTGTGCTCTAAGCTGCGGCTGTTTGAAGAGACCTAAATCGCTAAATAGATCCAGTCATTAGAGTCGAGTATTATGGCAGAACATTAGGTCTTATTCTCCCAATCATTAGCCGAGGTAAGAGGTATAGATTTCATTTTTAACTGGACTCTTCTGGAAGTGATTTTTTTATCTGTCTGAATGTGGTTCGTTTATATTTAGTAGCAGTATTTTGGCTTTAACTGCATGCTTAGTGTTTTAGAAAGAAATTAATTCATTCTAACTGCATGGATTTCTGTACGAGCATGTTCAACATAATATACAATAGGTATCCACCTGTAAGAAAAAACTAAATGAACATAGCAGCTGTTCCAAATATCACTGGTTCCCTCCTGTATATGTCGTATAATTCAGATGTATTGATTGTTAAAGGTTTATTTTCCTCAGATTACAGAAAGTCCCACAAGTAAAGCAGGGTGTTGGCAGCTTTTTACTCAATACTTATCAAATCCAATCAGGTCTAGTTTTTAACACTTTCAGACAACTGGGGTTATAAATAACAAAAATCAAAATATCTTGTTGGCAGAGATGGAAGAATACTTTTGGTGGCAGCTGAAATAATTCTGACAACCTGCAGTGCGGAGGTAAAAATGAGACAAGCAAGAGAATGTGATTAAATATGTATGTGACACACTGAGAAGCACCTTATTTTTCTGCTACAAAAACTGGAGATTAAAACCATTTTCAGAATTCAGAACTATTAAAATAAGTTTACAATACTAGCATGATGTTATGCAGTTTCATAATTAACACAACTGTCCAGATACTCAAAGGTTATGTTTGTGTATTTCAGTGACTGTCAGTGTTGGTGTAAAATGACAAGCCTGCTACCTAAATATTTTCTGCAGTGCATGTAAGGTTATATATAAGTACATGTGCTGCAACATCTTTTCCATAGTAGCTGTACTTTGTGCCACATCATGTTTAACACTGTTAAAATCATTCATCTTTTTAAGATTTTATAGCTATTATTTTTTTAGAATATGAAATGTAAACTCCAGAAAGACCCTTGCAACTGGGGTTGAGGTTGGATGCGATGAAAAGTTATAATGATCATTATTGCTTTCTCAAATTGAGAAGTAATTAATATTACAAGTAAACTGCTCTCAAATGAATTCCCCATTATGTGAGGTTAAAGATGAAGCTTCACTAGTTTTACAGGCATGATGAAAATACATTTGATGAAGCCATTCTGAATGTCCAAGGAGAAGGCACAAGGTGGTGAGCAGAGCATTTAAACTTAAATTTGTTTTCATGAGCTGTTTCGTTCCCGAAAACATTCAATGCTTAAAACCACACGATGTTGGGAGCCTCAGCGACGAGAAAGAAATTAACACGTTAAACAAGATGAATCACTTTGATTTTATCAAGTCAGTTTTCTAAATGGGCAATTACTCATGTAGTACCATCACACCTATGCAACCTTACACACAGATTTATCTAAATAGATGTAGGTTTATAAAGATACATGTTCAACATCTATTTATTCCTACATGTCCATATGTTGAATTTAATCCAACTTTATTAATGTTCTTTATGGGTGAGTTCAGGCACTCACAGCACTGGGCTAGGATCAGGGAAACATTGTTTGCTGGTTAATAAAGAAAAATCTAACATATGACTTCATACACAACGTCTGCACTTAAATTTAAATCCAAACACAATCTCTAACACAGTCTCTAACCTTAACCAAAGTACTTTTCATGCCTAAACCCAACCTCACCTAGGACTGGCCTCAACCTTGGGTCTGCAACTTGTCTTTCCTGCATTTAAATCTGCTAGAAATAAGCAGTGACTCACTTCCTGTTAATAAATGTGAGGCTTGACTCATTCACAAAATAAGTTGCCAGATCGCGAATTTTAGTTGTATAGAAAGTTTTAGGAGACAGCGTTAATCAAAAAAATTGGAATTAACTCACAATACTGAACTGTAAATGTTTTGAAAAAAAATATTAAACCTAAATAGACGTCTTCAATTTAACTTTAACTGAAGTTTAACTAAATCACGTATGAAATGATTTGTTATTTCGGCTCATTCATGCTTCATTCAGGCTGCTGCTCCCCCCACTTACTTGAACTCAGACAGTAAAGATCATGTGACAGGTGAGAGACATGTCAAATACACATTATAGTGACTCAATTCATGTAAAATAGTTAATGCCGGGTCAAATAGTTGCTATGTCATGTGAATAACATACAACACTGCTTAAATTCTCTTTATTATCGGTGTAACAATAACAAGCAAACACAGAGCAGGTTGTCATGTTCACACATGTACATATTCAATTAAATCACAGCCCTTTGCAGTTATGTTTTCACACAGAGTGACGAACGTGTAGCATTAGTTTACAATCAATGTACTACCACTACTACCACCACAACTATAGCCACTGGCAAGCTGGGATAAATGAACTCCATATGAAAAATTATCAACTGTTTCTTGTTTCCTTCACAGCATAGAAAAGAGCAGTAAACTCATGCAGTAGCTTAATGTTTCTCACAAATGGCTTATGATGGAGAGTGAAGACCTTCATCTCCATGTGAAGTGCGTCAAACATGTCTGCTTTTCTTATTTGGGCTGAGTAAAGGTTCTAATGTATGCCATAATGCACAGCAGATCAGACTATCCAAGTGCAATCCAGGTGGAGAAGTGTGTCTGCATAGATTCATCCTCACAAGGCTGAAAATAGCCATCATAACAGATATATTCACTCAAGTGAAAATTTGTGCCCATGATAAGCTCCCATATCTCCTTAAAGTTAAAGCTGTGAAACTGAAAGGAGCATCGTGAACCTTCAGTATAATGCTTACATTTTTCAAACAGGGACTCAGCGGCTGTATCTGATGAAACAAACCCTTTGATCTGATCACCTCAAAAAGAAGAAACACGCATGAACTTATCTTCTGTCACTTCACCATAATCACATTTATTTCACTTTTTCAGGGTTGGTTATTTTTTACTTGAAAGTTTTTCTGTTTGCTTAATCTTCCCAATGTTTTCTTTGTAGTTTAAATTTTGCCATTATTAGTTTTAGTAATAAATTTGACTTTACAGCAGTTGATTACACATTTTATTCTTTGACAGTGCAGCGGTTTAATGAGACTTATCTTGTTTTATTCCTGCAGTTAACCACTACTTGTATAGTTATTAAATCACTAGTAATAATGGTTATCAAAGGTCAGCTGACACACACATCACTGCAGTCTAGACATTCAGTTATCGTTTTACACACAGAGTTTATCAGATATTTGGATAGAATTTTCCTTGTTCTGCTCAAAGCATTGAAATTCTCACTTGAAAAGTCATCTGCGTGTTCATCTTAGGGGCAGAAATCACCCTCAACAATTAAGGTGACTTCTAACAATAATACACTTTGTCTTTCCACAAATGAAATGCAGTTGTTTAATTTTCCTGCACCTTTTTCTTCAGTATGATTTAGTTGGCTATACACTATATGCCAATGGCTATCTATAATTACATCCACCGTCATTTGTGTGGAGAAAATATCACACTTGGCAGAGCAGACGGGAGGTGAGGAAGAGCCATGCTGATAAAGCTCCTGACAGAAAGTTTGCAAACCTGTGTCATTGCCAACAGACAGAGGCATAAATACAAGTATAGAAAGATAATTTATGCATGCACAGACACACATGCAAATCACAACACACTCTTTCTGGGGATTCAGCAGGCTAAGTTTTTTCTGCATTAATACAGGTGTGAATAAAGATTCAAATCTGTCCAGTGAGCTCAGTTTGTTTTGTGTGTTTTTTTGTTGTTGTTGTTTTTTTTTGGACGATGATTGTTAATGTTAATGTTTTTGCTGTGTGTAAAATTAACAAAAAACACACTGTTCTTAGCTTAAGTGGTTCACAGCTATGATAAATGCAGTGCTTTTTTTTTCTCAATGAATTAACTACAAAAGAGAGACGGGCGATAAGAGGTTCCAAGAGCTTCACTTAATGCTTTTACTTAATCAACTTAGAACAAAATCCAAGCTTTAACATGTGATCAGAACACAACCATACTGCAGACACTGGGACAAATTAAGACAAAATTATACACAGTGTCCCTGTGCAACTCCACAAGCACACACAAACACACACACACACGCAAAGTGCACCCATGCCACTGGAGGGGGAATAGCACTTTAGGCCAAACTCCTCTACGAGTTTTGGCGATGGGGAGAGTTACTGGAGTAACATCTTGTCCTGATCCAGGCCTCGGGCGGCACCTCGACCGTTTCCACCTGACCGCATTTCACCTTAGCTCTGCATTTTGTCTTGGATTTGCCCTCTCCTGCATTCTTTTCATCACATTTTAGCCTTAAGCATTGTACCAGGGGACCTGGAATACACAAATAGGTACATTTTACACACACACACACACACACACACACACACACACACACTTTGGTTTCCATCACTTCAGGGGACATTACATTGACTTTGAACCAAGTCATCACTCTAAAATTCAATGATTTGCTCATGCAGACCATCATCCAATCCCCACAAGGAAAGCCATGTTTCCACAAGTAAGTGTGTTTCCAGATTTAGGTCCCCACAACATAAGTAATACCTGGTACAGGCACACACAGACACACAGACACACAATTTCGCTTTAGGTCATACAATTTCATATTTCAGCTTACAATATAACTGTTATTTGGGTATTTTCATTTCCAGTATGCTGAGGTTTCACCGACACAAACATTTCTTATGGTACACAACTTAAAAAGCTTTGGAGAAAGTTGGTTTGACAGTGTACTAAAAATTGATCCTTTATAAACAAGCTCCTGAAGCCGAGCTGACCAAATGTTATTAATTGTTAGTTTGCACAACCATTTGTATTTATAGTATGTAGCTACTACAAGTCTCACAAATTCTTGCCTTTTTTTAACCACTTTGGGCAATGATGCTCAATCTCGTCTCAGACACTGTACTGATGACAAAGCTCTATGCTTCTTTGTGATGCTGTTGGCACTTCTGCTACACTGAGCAGGAAGCCCACTATGTGCTGCCACTGGTTTTCAGACCCAAGTGCTCAGGTTAACACTGACTTGAAAGACTTCACGCTTCCCTTTTTGCACCGATTCTAAACAAATTTTTCTACTGAACCATGAAGAAAATCATCCCCTTAAACAGGATTTTGACAGTGCTGCACCAATTGTATTCATGCTTCTATTGCCTGAAGGGTGTGGCATTGTTGGGTGAGCAGAGAGGAAGTTGGAGCTGAGACAAGGAGACTCTATATTCAGGGCCACTTTCCTTTCCTCTGGCATGACGGCAATCTCTCTTCTCAGAAATACAGAGGCATGTGTATGTACAGCCAGAGCAATCAATATGTTTCTGTATCTACACTAAATGAATTTGTTTCAATGAAAATGAGAACAATAACCTCTGAACTGGAAAAATCACTTATAAAATCCTTGAGTCAAAATCTATGTGCAAAGTATGTTTTGTAAAGAGAATTACTCAAATTAACAGACATAAAGTGAACATGTTGCTTTTTGATCTGTGTCGAGTGTGTTAACAACGTCCCCAGTCAAAGGTTGTTTGAAAGATTAGGAAAGCTGCTGCAATAAAGAACAGTGGCAAAGAGGAGAGGTTAATGAGACATTTTTTACTACTGTAGATAAACACAAGGAGAAGGTGCTAAATGGGAAATAAACATAGTAGATTATACAGCCTGTTAAGCTTCAATAATAAAAAAAAGTTATCAAAAATACACAAGGTTATCAGTAATACAAAAAGTTTTCAATAAAGTCAATTTTGTCTCGTTTTAAGTATTTTTAGAGAAAATAAAACTGCTACCTACATTACGTTCACGGTTACCGTACCTTTATTCCCCCCATCTATGATGTGAGGCTTCCTTGTACCACCCATTAAAGTTACATGTAGATGGAAGGTGGGCATGAAAATGTTTGACATCAAACATATGAGTTTGCTTCTTGTGTTATTACTAAAATTATGTGTTGGTTACAAAGACACTTTGATAAACACATCCTGCCTCGTGTTTCAAGTCAGTATTTCTTTTTAATTCTTCAACCAAGAACATGATTTTACCTTCCTTAAATAATTGAACCCAACAAATCAAACATGACAATACATTACATCTTTTTCTAGAAAAATCCAATCTTAAATATTTGTGTGTTGCAAACCTATAAGGTTTTCAATTCATTTGAAGGATAAATTGATTTCAGGTATCTAAATCAAGTCTGATCTTGAAAATACAGGTTTGTGAAAGTGTGCTATGGCTCGAACAAATTTGATGCTTACTAAGTTAGAAAGCATTACAAAAGAATTTAGAAAGAGTTCGGACCCCAGCAGTTGACATAAAGTGAATCATGCAGCTGGCCAATGATCCTAAACACATTTGTTCAACCAAAGAATACAAAAAGAAAAGAAATGTAATGTCCTAAAATGACCGAGTAAAAAGTCCTGACCTTAATCCTATAGAAATGCTGTGTAAGGACTTAAAGCAGGCAGTTTATGCAAGGAAGCGAACCAAGACGCCTGAGTTTAAGCTGTTCTGTAAGGAGGAATGAGCTAAAATCCCCCAAAGCTGATGTGAAGAACTGATAAACAGTTACTGTTGATTTGCAATCACAGTTACTGAAGGCATGTTTTGACATGCAAATATGGCATGTATAAATATGTAGAACTGCACAAGTCCCCCAGTATAACTGAACATTTTTTTTGTTTTATTATTTTCCCTTTATCTAGTTTTAGGACTTGGCGTGAAAATTGGATTAACTGATATTAATGTGGAAACAGAAAATTCTGAAGGCTTCACAAACTTGTGTGCCACAGTATACTGACAAACAGTAAGCTTGTTTGCTTTTGCAAATTAGAAACTTGCAAACTTTCTGTGTCAACCACTGAGTAATGCTCAAATATGAAAAGAAAGAAACTCAACATTAACAACCAAGGGAGAAGAGTGTGTATGTTTTAGTCCAAGTCACAGTTCCATTGTTGAGGAGCTTTCTATAATTCAGTGCTGTGACTATTATGTTTTGTATTGACTGTTTTTTTTTATTATTGACCAACTAAAAATTCAACTTATTCAATCAGTATTTTAAATTGGCTGCATTTAATTTTGCCAACATCGGTCTAAAGGATTAGCAGCAGTAGCTAAAATATATCCTCTTGCTGGAGGCCAGTTTTTCCATTTAAGGAAAGATACTAAAGATGAATGATGCTCAGTGAACATTTGGAGACCGCAGGTTAATCACACACGCGCGCGCACATATCTATGCATTTTCTCTGATAGGTTGAAGTCTAACAACAGGCTTCATCGTAGTACTAATGGGAACATAAAACATTGTGTAAATCTGTCACAGTGGCAGAAGGCACAAATTGAGAATGCTTCCTTCTCCCCCTCCCATCTCCAGGGCTAGCTTAATGGCTTGTTGCTCCAGTCCTTAATATACACGGCAAGACAACAGCAGGCAGCAC
>OMLM01007989.1:12620-24310 GCA_900302695.1 Helostoma temminkii
TGTGATAGTAAAAAGGGAGGAAGGGAGAGAGGGGGGTTCTGCCTCACACCTCCGGTGACCACTTCCTCCACCGCATCCTGTTTGTTTCCTTTTGCGATAGGGACCGGACTCCCTCAGAAATGCAAACACACACACACACACACACACACACACACACACACAGTAGTCTTGTAAGGTAAGCAAAACCTAATACAATCTTACACAAGCTACATGTGTAGACACATTTCTGTCTTGCCAGTACAATATTTAATATACAGACTCTAAAGCCTGAAATCAAACAATACTTAAATACATTTGAAACCATTTCTGAGCAAATCGTGACCAGGTGTTGTAGCTTTCTTAGTTTTTTTTGTCCCTGTCATTTCTTCCACTTCCACTGTTTTCAGCTCTCTCTGCAGTTTCCAAAACTGTCCTCCCTCATCCCTCTCCCTTTCTTTGCTCCTATCACTCTGAAATATTGTTCTTCCTCCCCGTCTCAGAGCGCCCACCTTCTCTTTTCACGGTGGTGTCTGTAAGCAGATTATCAGTCTAAAGTCGTCCTCGACAGGTGTAAAGCTTACACTGATTTTAATAGACTCCATTTGCTACACCACACAAACAGTGGTCTCTTGATTCACAAGCTACACACAGACACTTAGACACGTATAATTAAACACTAACCAAACAACAAATTATTGCACAAGTACACTCATACAAGAGATACTGACACGTAAACAACCTCACCTGTTACAGCTAACTGTGTCTGCTGACATTTTATTGCCTTTATTGAGTTTAGCAGTTTAAAAATGGCTAATATATCAGGCACACAGGGTTAGTCCGCCAGCTCAGGAGAACCCAGCAGAGGACAGTGGAGGTATGTCTCAGTGCTGCCCTGCGTTGAGTCTTTGGACCCTGCAGACCACAGGTCGAATCTAGAAATACAAGTGGCAGAAATGAGCTTCCTCCACAGGCAGCAGGGGCAATGCTCCTCCGTGTTTAAAGAGCGACTTGATGTGGTTTGGACATTTTATCAATGCTACATTATTGATAGCTAAATGTTGTGTGACATTTAGGCCTCAGAATACAAATGACTGCACTAAGATATTCTACCTGAAATGTACATCTATCTATTTGGAAGTTATACAACTACCACAACTGAATAGTTCAAACATCCAAGAGTTATGACTTTCATTTTTTTCCAGCAAAGCTACTGCTGATGAAACAATGATGAAATGAATTTCTACAGTATCTACTTGTGAATTACTGTACACCTTTTTTCCCCACATCTTGAGAGCAGTGATTCTGATGGCCTCTGATTGGCTACTTCCTTCTGCAGAGTCAGAGAGACGACTGATTGCCCTGTTCCTTTCTCTCTGTTCCGCTTGATAATCTGTTGAAAGTTTGTCCAACACTGCTGCAAGTCCACCAGTCGCCGAGCTTCAAAGTAAATTCCGCAGACTACTCCCACATGTCGTAGCCTCAGAGCACAGCCCATCCCCTGAGCTCCAGCTCCCTGCAGATCTAAAGCAGGTTGCTGTCGCTGTGCTTAATGAAGACCTTGCATTCTATTTCATCAACCCTTTCTTCTTTCACCACTACAGATTGCATATGGCGATTTCATTATTAATATGCTCTTCTCTTCACTAATGAGTACGCTGATTTCAGAGCTGTTTGGTTTGAATGTTGTGTTGTGACAAAATTTCTGCCTTTGATTCAATTCCTCGTGTTTTTTTGTTTGTGAATAGACATTTTTGCTGGTGGGTGAGATTACTCTTGAAAATACACAAACTCGTACATCATCTTTTGCTGCTTTGGAAAATCTCAGGAGAGTAAACATGCAATTAATAAAAAGTAAGAAAGAAAAAGAAAAGAATGATTGTGTGTGACAGAGGGAGAGATTCAAATAAGCAACTTCATTATTGTTACTTCCAGTCTACAATTTGATGGTGACCTTTGAAACTCAAATATGTATTTTTGCTCGACATTTTATACCAGTTACACCTACACATGAGTCATTTCTTCTCTTCTCTGATCCACTTCCTTTTATCTAATAATTTTATCTTTGTTTCCCTAATGTCTCGCCCTCTCTTTAGCTTGTCTCACCTGCTCCTTGATCCATTTCACCCTTCTCCTTTTCTGCTTTCAGCAATCCCCCATGCCACCTTTCGCCATTTCACCTGTTAGTTCCAGCACAGTGTGGCCTGAGAGCTGTCAGCACGGAGGTACACATTCTCGCAGATCCAACCTAATCAGACCCCCAGCAACAGCTCTTAGCTCCCTGTCCTCCTGCAAGACGCTGATAGAAGAGCTGTGGTTTGTTTTCCTGCTAGTGTTAATTATGTAACCCAATTATACCATCACAGAGTTGATGCAGGGAAGCTAAATTAAAAGTGATTGGCATCGTGATAGTTGCCTGAAAGCTGCACAGTATGCTTTGAGGAGCCCCACTTGAAGTTGCTCCTCTCGTGAAAATCATTCCGATCTGCAGGATATCACTTTATTGGATTTTCTGAATAGCTGCAAAGGTGGTGCATACGTTTAGTGCAAATTTGATTTTCGCTTATTTCCATAAGAATGAATACAGACTGATGTTTATAACCTGTTCTGATCTACAGGGTTTCTTTGCTTCCAGTCCTGCTGTTTCGCTTGTTTGTATTGTTGTGCTGGCAGACAAGCCATTAACGCAACGAGACAGAGAAAGGTCTTCAATTCTCCTGCATTAAAGCAAACTGGGAGCTTTCAAACAAGAAAGGGCATGATCTGCATACATTTCTGCATCTGCACACATAGTCAGTAAGTAACCTGTGATCCATACAAACTTCCCTGTCAGTAAGACATAGCTTCCTTTGGTTGCACTACAATATCTTTCTTATTCCACACGGTGATATCATGGAGTTAATGAAAGGTAAAATCATAATTATTTATACAATATATCATGCATTTAAAAAATGATAACACGAGAGATAAAGAGAAACTTCTGGGCTAATGAGCCTTTAAGTGATCATCATAAATGCTCACGTTTTTACCGCACACTTCATATCAGATAAGGTTAAATATTGTCTCTGCAATTGGGTGGATGTTGAGAAACACCCAATATTTTTTAGAGTACTATCCATGACTACCAACTCAACAATTAACTTTAATTTATGGGAGTTTTTTTTTTTATTAGGACAATTAATAAGACCAAGTCTACAGCCATGCTAGCAGCTCAGATTAGGTTACCAACATGGCCACAATTCTGGTTTTTAGTAGGTACCACCACATCTGATCCAAATTCAGATACTAATGTATTTTTTCCCAGTGCTTTCATCATAATCAGGTGTATTCGTGAAGCATTGATGCAATTAAAATGCTGACCTGAAAGCACTACATAAAAAGTTTTTATCCTTGTATCTTATTTATCCTTTAACTGTAGGAAACATGAATCACACTATCTACCAAATTCTAAGGTGATCCATCCAAAAAAATAGGAAAATATCTTCATTTGACTTGAACAATAAATGTCCACCTCACTGCAGCCCTAAAAGAGAATTCAGGGTATCAACAACAGGATTAGGATTAATTCCTTTGAATAAATGCTTTGCCAATCCATCCTGCAGATGTTAAAATATTCCACTTGATATTTTTATTGGCTGATAGTTTAATTACAAGCCAGAGAATTAATTGTCCCAGTGTCATTGATACCTGCACCAAATATTAAGATATCTGAAAACCACAACAAGCAAGGCACGTTTGTGGCTATGACCATGTACTGTACATGCCATGGGTTCAAGTTCAGCTGGGGATCTTTGTTTCATTCCCCTTCTCTCTTCTCATTTCCTGTCTCTATCTACTGCTTACTAAAGGATTAGGACACAATCAAATGTCGGAAATCACCAAAGTCATTAGGATTTATCATCTGGGGAACATGATTATCTGCACAAAAGTTCATGGCAATTCATCCAGTAGCTGCTAAAATATAGAGCAGGAGTTCAGTGTGGACCAATGTGCCCAACCAACTGACTGATGTGTAGCATCAACCTGGCTTAGAAACTCTCATCTGTTTAATTAAGACTGTGTGAGAGAGGTTTAATCAAACTTGAATAACCATGTTCTGGCAATGTAAGCAAACAACTTTGAGAGACAAAAATCTTTTGTGTCATTTTTATGAAATTCTATCCATATTTTTTTTTAAATATATTTTATTTATTGAGATAAATGCTTTCCCCCCCTTATATCACCACATATATAGACCAATACAAATAAGCATTTGAAACAGAAGTTTTCTTCCCTAGCCAGAAAAGTAGGTCAGATTATGACAAAGTGAAAATATGAGCCAGCCCCTCCCTCTATGAAAGTTAACATCAAAATGAGTGGTTTGGGTGTGAGGCTCTGCCACAGTTTGACATTTTGTCCAGAGGATATATTTGAACATCAATTAGCCTCAGGCTACCGAACTGAAGATTAGATGCAGCTCTGTGGGATGTTTTGAAATTAAGACTTTCATACAAATATAATGTAGTTATTTGCTTGTCTTTTTCTTAGCTTGCCCACTTTACTTATCTTTATCCTTGTAAACCTAAGTTCTGTTAAATTACTGAATAAATAATTCATATGCTCACCTCTGAAATACTGTAGCTTTAAAGTGTCCCTCATGACCCACTTCTAAAAACAAAGTATTTTAAGGACACTTCTGACATTCAGTTTGTTTGAGGTAATTTAATTTATCTGAGTAGCGTGATTTCACATCAACTCCACAGCGTGACACTGACACAAATGCCTCCACTTGATCAAGGGCCCAATCTACCTGGAGCGACGACACAGAAAGAGAAGGACACCGTGACGAGGGAAAGAGATGAAGAGGAGAGGGGGAAAAGGAATGAATCGAAATGAGGGATGAGGAAGGAAGGGATTGGGGAAGACGAGGGTCGAGGGCTGTGACGGAAACGCATTCAGCTCGGTTAAGTGCGGCTGCCACACTTTGCTACATATTTAGCCTGCATAAACAGACAGAGCTATTTTTATGTACCAAACCAAAAGCGATCATGTGCTCAACTTGCTGCTCTTCCACTCAGCTTGTCCTTTTCAGAATCTGTGGTCACTGTTCACTTCTGCTTTTCAAACACGAAACAATGATACAAATGTAAGCCTGTTTTTCTCGATGCCTTTTCCAGATAAAGGAAAGGAAAAGAGTAATCATAACCAAACACAACATAATAAATTGCTCATTGCTGCCTCACACTTGTGTACTAACATCACAGCCATTAATGGTGATAATTTTGCAGCCCTGCAAAGTTAGCACTACCCCTCTGTTCTCCTCCCACCTTTTTGTTTGCATCTGCTCTTTTCCTGCTTCTCTCCCCTTTCTTTCTTCTTCCCAAACTTTCTTCATTCTTCAAACTCCTACACTTCCCTGCCTCTTCTCCTTCAGTTCAGTCATTCCCTCCTCCAAAGAATAGTTGTAAGCATTTTCAACAAGTTTTCAAAGTGAGGTATGAACCAACACTGCCCCCTAAAGGCTAAATAAGTTGGGAAAACTAGTGTTAGAGGTTAAGTTAGTTGAAGAATTTCCACACAAACCCCAATGACATTAGACTTTTAAACATTTCAGCTGGTTCAACTACACCTCAAAATAAAGGCGACACTTTGCACTACACAGTCCATCCCATTTTGTAGCATTAATGTGTCTTGACAGTCATTTATTTTGTTGTTTATTTAGTCAGCGAGTGGATTTGGCTCTGGAGCCGTGTTTCAGAATCTAAAAAGAGTTAAATGAACTCTGATGGATGTCGA
This sequence comes from Helostoma temminkii, assembly GCA_900302695.1. NCBI lineage: Eukaryota > Metazoa > Chordata > Actinopteri > Anabantiformes > Helostomatidae > Helostoma > Helostoma temminkii. Next base: position 18,372 of record OMLM01007989.1, read on the forward strand.
CTTACATAACAACTGGCTCTGCATTTACTCGTTACGCTCTGAGTGCGATTAACAGTGTTTTTGCTATGTAACAGTCACTTTGTAAAAACACTTGTCACTTTTTCTCAAATGTTGGCTACATCATTCTGGGAGCCAAACACATCATCCTCACTAGAACCAGATGGCTGCAGACAAGAGGAACACAAAAGCATTGCTGCAAATAACAAGACTGCAATAACTGTGAAAATCAGAATCAACAAAGTGATCTACCACCTTCTGGTGAAAACTATGTGCAGGAATCGCATCTTGAGTTCTGCTGTCAGATGTGAATACAAACATTTTAAAAGTGCCAGAGATGTTTCATTGAATCTTTGAGGTGAAGTGAAAAAGCCTTTTTTTGCAAAGTAATGTTTTGGGGTGTTGCAGTGTAATCACAAACATCAGCATTTCCATTACTACTGCATGAAAATTACCATTCTCCACTTGATGCAAGGCATTGCTGTGTACTTTACTGTGAACCTCAGTCGCCTGCAAGTCATTGATATTCAGTATTCAGGGTGGATTCTGACCTGCATGCAAAGTTAGTACACGCCTCTCCTCACAGTGCAACCACACGCTCTCAGCCATGTGATACTGTAGGAATCTGTTTTAGCAAAAGCTTCTGTATTCAAAATATATTTTCTCAGTGATTTTCTCTGCGACTTACACCAACCACACGCTTTAGTTTAAGTAAATAATAAAAGGGCTTTACAAGCTGTCATGCATTGTTTCCCGATGTTTGTTGTAGTTCACTGTACTGGCATAAGATTTGACAGAAACCTTATTTGTCTACACTAATCCTTATAGCTGTGACCGAAGGTGTGGGGGGAAAAAAAGGTGGGAATGTCAAATGAGTCATAATCATAAACATGAAATATTATGTGTATCATGGAACAATGAGTAAGACAATCGATTAGTCAATCCAAATGAATCTGGCGAATGACACTGGATATATATCAAGTCATAGAAATAACTAGTTCGCATTTCTGTTTGCACTTGCTTCTAAATTACAAGAATATTTTAATTTTACAATTCAATGTTTTGGGCAAATGTTTTTTTCTGAGGAGGCATTTTTCAAGCACAAAACTACTCAAATACGATATTGTACATAGAATTGCAAAGCTTGAAGACATCAGAAATATCCTGATTGAGAGTGATTGTAATGATGCTACATTCCCCTTCAACACCTACCCTGAGCTGGGTTTGGCCCAGTAAGTACACATCCAGTAACAAATGCATCCATAGACTTTAACCTAAGGTGCTGACCAATAATGTTGACCTGTGCAAATGTTAACCAATCAATTAACTGTATATTTTAAGTAATTTAATGAACCACAATTTTGCTATTACATAACCTAGAAAGCACTGTCAAGGGCATTTTTAATTTGTAAAAGTTCAGTTCTGTTCATATTTTAATATCCACATTGAAGTGGTGCTTATAAAAATTTTAACCAATTATCTCTTATGATTAAATAAAAAAGCAAATAAATGACTGGCCAGTCTTACAGCAGTTCAGTGTCAATGAAGCTGTGAGACAGTTATGTAACCACTCAGTCTACTGCCAACCATTTTACTGATATTTTACAGATTATTCCAGCGTTTAGTTTAAATAATCAGAGAAGAAATAACTTTACTTTATTAAAGTGCCGCAGTAAATATACAAGTATCTTAATATACAGCAAGTATCTTAAAATAAACAACAACAATAATAATATTTGTATTTGATAAAATTGTGCTATCTTAAAATACTTCTCAATTTTCATTGCCCTTTTCTGTGTTTTTATTCTCACCTTTACCTCATATTCTATCTGACAGCATTTAGTTCATTTTTACCAGTGCCCATACATGATATAAAGTCCACCCATAAAATAACCTTTGACCTCTTCATGACATTACACATAAGTTACCTTATGTTGGATCGACTCTGTGGTCCGTATACTTTCTGTTAAGATCCTAAAGCTTTGAAAGTGTAATTTCTACTTTTTAAAGTTACAATGACTAATTTTACAAAATCCAAAATATGTTATATTTTTTAGACAAATAAAAGATGCAAATGGTCATATCATAAAATCTGGAAACTAAAATGATGCTCATTTTTAATTTCATAGATAACTATTGCCACTTGCTCATTTTTGGGGCAGCATTGTGACCAAGTATGTCTTAGCACAAAAAAATATGTTTCTAGATTGCAAGAGCAGTTTAAGTGACTGGTGCAGCAAATGAAGAAACAAAGTAATATAAGAAACAGAGTAAATCCTCTGAATCTGAGCAGCAATGTGGATTTTTGCTATTGCTTCTGGATCATAGAACTGAACAGAGGTGTAGCATCAACTGAAGAATAATTTTAGAAATCTGATGATTATCTTCAAATTAAATTTTACCTTGAGCTTTTCTGTCAAAGCTGAAGCCTACCTTCTTTCCCTGTAAATCACTGTACACTTCTAGTGTTACATAGTTTAGCTATTGAATACTGATAGTAACGCTAATTACCTTCTCTATCCAGACAACATAGACCTGTGTGCTGCGTCATCTGTTCACTTTGTAGATCAGCATGACCTCTAAAGGATTAGTAAGAGACCCCTGCCTCAACAGGGTCAGTAGAACACTGCCTAATGAGACACACATGCATAAACAGTATACCCACTCAGAAAAAGTGATAGGGAGTAATGAATATCTTGCCAGCTGCACTGTAGACCCAACTAGCCAATTACTGTCTGTGTAGTGAAGCTCTGTGTTGTAAATGATGCAGCTCTGTTAAAGGCTGAATATCTCTCACTGACATTAGGCATTAGTTAAATTTTGTTTTTGGAAATAATGTATTAAAAATTGTCAACTTGGCATTCTCTTAGTCAGCCTCATGAGGTTGTCACTTGGAGTGGTTTTCCAACAATCTTGAAGGAATTCCCAGAGGTATTTAGTGCTTGTTGGTTGATTTTCTTTCACTCTCCGGGCCAACTCATCCCAAACCATATCAATTGGATTTAGACTGAAAGAATGTGGAGAACATGTCATTCCTCTACACAAGACAAAACACATTAGGAAGGCAAGGAATGTCACATATTAACTATTGACAAGGCAGTCTGTCAACTGAAAACCATTTTAGGTGACAACCACGTGATCTGCCATGATTGTGCCAAAGCTAAAAGTAATAGAATAACAAAATATCATGCATATTCCTGGTTATTTATTAAATTATTCTTGCCCCTGAATCCAACACACACACACACACACACACACACAAAACACAGCGAGAAGCTGTCTCCTCTGTGCATGTATACATTGATGAAATGTAAGCCATGCACTACTGATGAATGAATGAGGAACCCTTACACGGGACAATCACTCATATTTAAACCCACTATAAATAAAACTAACACAAAGTGTCCTGTAGATGTCTCAATAAGTGATTTGCCTTGTGTATTTCTTTAATTCAGTGAGTTTGTTCTGTGAAATGGAGCTCTGGTCAGTCTGGTCTGCATTTTTCTCAATGCTTACAGTTTGCTGACAACAAAAAAAACCAACAAGAAAGTAAGAACATGTCTACAAGCAGTCTGTTCTGTCACTGTACACTTAATATCTGCAAAGCATGCTTCCAGAATAAGCCTGAGATTATTCATCTGCTGCATGTATAGGTGGATTTCCAGTAATCAGGTTACTTAACTCTCATGTAAACCTGTTTTGCAATTACCAGAGAAACCTGTATTCCCTGAGCAATCTGATTTGTTAACTGCATGCAAACACACTGAATAAATGAGTGATTAAAATGTTTTTTTAGTAGTTAAAATATCCATACATGCAAACCAAACACACAATTAAAAGTACAAATGCAACTAACTTTATTTTGAATTCTACACTTTTTCATCTAGTATTTAAGTACACTGAGATGTCTCACCTTTGAATAAGGAAAGGCTACTAAGTTCACATTCCTATTTGCAGAAAAGACCTGAGGAAGTAGCTGCATGAGGAGCAATTGCTAAACTAATTCACACACTGACACCTGGGAGCTGCCCAGTGTTATCACAATGTTATTCTGCAGCTCTGCTGAAGGGAGAGATCCAACTGCACCTTCACATCTAGTGTGACCAGCTAAAAGGCAGCTCTGCTTCTCATGAGAGCAACATGTTTGTTCACGACATGTGGTGTCAAGCTACAAATAACATTGTCATTATCCACAATGACAATATTGTCCCAGTTGAGAGGCATGATGCCAACTCCTACCACAGCTGGAAACAGTCTATTAATTAACAATTTGACTAATCATCTTAATTCTATTTCATTTGCAAAGAACTTTAAATGCTCACAAAGGCATAGATTCGAAACAGCAGAATAGAAGTACAAATCAAGCTTAATGCTCATTAAACATCTGAAGTTAACAGAGATTATAGAACTTCCAAACTTTTAACAGCACTCACGCAACCCTTGCAAGCCCAAGTGTTTACGATAATGATGCTTTCAACATGTGCTTTATTAGCATGTTGCAAGAATGGGAAATGAATTGATTCTTTTGAATGTGGGCTTGGTGCATAACTGACACAAACCTTTGCTGTATTTTGCAGCAGACAAATTTAATGATTAATTAGAAAATACAGTATGTAAAACTGGGCTACAAGTTATATCCATTGGTACAGGAATACATGACTGAAAAATCAAGCGTATAGATCATCTTTCTGTCTTATTACAATCTGTAGTTACATTTTATTGTTAATCAAATCTTTATTTTTGTGATTATGACAATGTTTGTTACACCTGGGCCACAGGGTTAATATGTCAGGGTCAAAGGTTGGGGACCATCAAACTCTGTGCTTGTTTATAAACCTATACTATTTCCCCATTCCTAATCCATTTATTTTGAAACTCTCTTGGAATGTGTCCTTGTTTTCATATTCATTTTGTTTCCTTTCAATCCAATGGCAATCTACTAGAAGAGCACCTTTGAATACTTGTTCGGAATCTGGGGAGAAAAAAAACAAACTAAACAAAAGAAAAAAACTTTAAATTTATAAACTTGACTTGAAATATGAATTTTGTTTAAAAATTGCCTGTATGGATATTATATGTCAAAAGACTCTTTGTAACTATGTGTACAGGACAGGGCGAGCATTTAGGGCAGGGGTAGGCAAACCTGGTCCTGGAGAGCCGCAGCCCTGCTTGTTTTCCAACTAACCCTGCACTTGCAGCTCCTGATTGGCTAAACACACCTGTTCCAGGTAATCAACAGTAGGAAAGGGAGGGATGGCTGGAAAACAAGCAGGGTTGCGGCTCTCTAGGACCGGGTTTGCCTACCCCTGATTTAGGGTTTAGTGGCCACTTGAGAAAGCGTCTGATACATTCGGGACTTTAAAAGAATTTACTTTAATTTTGTGATCTATTTGGGCACATTTAAGAACTATAATATTGTGTTTAGTAGCACAAATTTGTTACGACTTTCAGCCTCAACAGCAACTGACTTATTTAGCATAGCAATAGTGGCTGAGGAACATAGTTACCATGGTGTTTATGCTGTATGTCACACCAAAGCTCCCCAACATCTATGTGTTGCTGCAACACAATGCAATAGGACTGTTTAAAAGTTAACAGTGGTTCCTTTTTGAGGAACTTTTGACAGTTTAAACTTCTAAATTCAATGTCTTTTGTTTTTAACATCTGTAGCACCAACAGACCCAGAAAAATCACAAGCAGGAACAGAAATTTAACTCTTACACAGAGCATAGCCAACAGTTTTCTGCAGATTTAAAGACAAGGCAAAACAACCAACAGGCTGATATACCTATATGAATAACCACATAACATTGTTGCCATGGCACTTTAGATAAGGAGCAGGCAGAAAACTATTTTTAATTTTCATCTTCAAACTTCACTTTCAAATCCAGATTTTATGAAACAGCACTAATACAAAAATTCAGCCAACTTTTGCAACTCAC
>OMLM01007991.1:0-12480 GCA_900302695.1 Helostoma temminkii
GTTTAGTACAGTGCAACAAGATGATCCACTGGAACCTCTCAGGTATGGTCCTGATATGCTAACACAAACACACACACACACACACACACACACACACACACACACACACACACACACACACACACACTGGCCTCTGCTTATTCTCGCTCTGACAGACTGAACTGGGGAGGGCGCGGACGAGTCATCACTGACCTCTGACCTTCGCGTCCCACAGGGCATTGGGGTCTCTCTGTTGGGCCCAGTCTATACCTCAGTTTCTCATTCTTAGGGACTGTACACTTTTGTAAAGGAATGTACTTATAAAGAACAAAAAGAGTGTTATTAAGTTGTCCCCATTTTTCATTTGATAGTGGATGTGTATATTGTATGTTCATAACCAAGAGTATATTTATTTGTATTTTTTCCTCTTTGGGAGGAAAAAGAACGGTTTCAAATGGTGCAGAATTAATGCTATGATTGTTGTTCTTCTCACAACTCCTGTATGGCTCCTCTGATAAATAGTCCATGAGGCAAAATCCCCTGGTTTGTTGACGACCACAGACGATTCAAGCTCACTTGATTTTATAAATCTTTAGTGCTTTACAAAATAAGCCATAGAAAGAACTAATTAGAGAAGGCAAATACAGATGAAAAAATCTGTTTGCTGGTTTGAAACCTGCTGATTGGTAGCTTCAGTCAACGTTTATTTTTCTGTGTGTGTGATCAAATGTTGTGAGTATTCAACAGGCGATGTGTAAGAAGACAAACTGTGCAACTACACGTCTGTGAAACCCTGGACTGTTTGAGACATTTTCATGTAGCTGGACTCATTTTTACAACTTGTTCGCCAACTTGTTTATATTCAATGCAGCTTAAATTTGCAAGTGCCCACATCCTAAAACTCTTCTCTGCGGTGTGTGGACGCTACGCTGCAGTTCTTCTTCTTTGGCAAATAAATTATAGACAGATCTTCTGTCATATTTTATTTTCAGAGTGATTCAAGCTTTTGGAAAGCTTAGGAAAGGATTTACAGTTACATTTACTCATGCTATGTTTCATTTTTCAGTCTTTAAATCAATAATTCATTTGAATGTCCACTGGCTGCCTGGGAAGAAAAAAATGCATTTGCCAATTTTCATAGTTGGTCATAAATACAGTTCTGAGAATTTGCTTCCGCGTGCAGCTGTCAACAGAAGACTCCACATGTAATAGACAAAATAAGCCATTTTCAGATACATTAAAAACAGAAAAGATCCGCCAGTGTGTGGTAGTAATGTAGGCTTGTTGGAAGATATTCAGCCTACTAGGAATTATTGTATTATTGCTTGGGTTAGCAAATATACATTGATAGATGATGCATACGTACGTATTAATAAGATGCCTGAGAGGTGGTTAATGTGCCTCTTTAACTAAAGATTCAGAGGAACCCAGAAGGGTTGTAAAAGGGCTAGTAAATGGCTATGTTTTTGTAGGACATTAACTGTGAATTTTACCCCTCCTGGAAGTACATGTTGGACTGAAGTTGAAGGCTTGTGAATTCCTCTTGCCCTTAAATCTTAAAGAAAAAAAAACTTCTTCTTGCACAAAGTGAAACACTGAGTATTTAATTTATTATTAATACAAATATCTTCAGAGCAAACAACAGCATCCTTGGCAGAAGAGAAAACGAGAAGTACATCTGTCGTTAACATGTTGGGGAGAAAAGTTTTCAGGAGTAGTTTATGACTTTTCTAAGCCGAGTCTCCTCAGCCTGCACCAACACACATTTATAAGAAAAGTCATCTCCTGTCTAATGAAAGCCTCTCCCACACTCAGACAGCAGCTCATCTAAAAGGAGATGAGTGATAGAGGCCTGACTCTCATCCTCTGGCTGACAGCATATGACAGTTTTGGTTTGTGAGGGACCACAGAAAACAACAGACAGCAGTGCTGGCACTCATCATAAAACCTCTACATGCGATGTCATGCTCACATTGCATTCACACTGTCAGACTGATGCATAACTGTTGCCAGGATATACCAGAGGCCAAAGCTATACCATAAACAGAATATCTTCCCTTAATAAGTGGATGTGACAGGCTGCATGATGTTAATTTTATTGCTGTTTGTGAGTGACATATTTTTTCAACAGTATGAGGAAAGCTTGAGGTGGGAGCAGCTAATCAATCACTAACGTGATCTATCACTTTGGGTAATGCACATCCTCCCCTCAAATGGTTTCAATACTATCACAACTGCAGTGTGAACTGATGTTTAGAGGTTAGTGCCAATTCTTTCTCACCGATACATGGATTCTTCTTGATGTGACTGTACGTTAAAATACTGCTCATTTCTCTGTTTGTGTCATTCAGAAATGCAGCACACTTGACTCTTCTCTTAGTGCTGTTTCTGTTTCCTGTGTTTGGTCATAAATGGGCTTTTTAATCTTATTATAATGTAGTTACAGTAACTTGTTGTCGTATGCCATATTCCCTACCGCCATAATCATTCTCTGATGCTTTTTAACCTCCCTGTGCCAATCCATTGTGCTGTTATGCCCATTGCCTTGTTATAGTATAAAAGGCCAAGGCTGAGCTCCGGGTAGAAAGGCTGCACTGCTGTTGGACGCATTTATTCTACATGATTGTGCACATAATTCATAAAAGAAAAACGCAGCAGTGTAAACACTTGTATATCCAGTAGCTGCTCTGAACTGCTGCTTTCCGACGAGCCGACCAGGCTGCCTTTTCTCAGTGTTTATTTCTACTTAGATATGGACAACTGTCAATGCAGGACTGTGTAGGTACAGCAGACGACTGTAGCTCCAGAGATGTATATACAGCAAGAGTCAGCGGATGTTCAAAGTTTCTCTAGTTTCACTAATAAGTTGAAATCTGAAATGCTGGTTTAGCGTTTTTAAACTTCCACACTAGTATGCCCAATTCTTCATTTGGGTTTGGTCCAACATGATTAATTAACTAGCATGTACACAAAAATTGCCAAACTGAACTCAACTCATTCTGTCAGACACTTAACATAAACTTAACTAAACATGCATCTGTGAAACTTGGTGCTTGCAGATTGTAATAATACCACAATCTACCCAACTTTATATTAAGCTTAACCTTTCAGTCTTTAGTGTTCAACTTTAAATGTCACTTAACCTGGATGATCAGTGACTTTTGTCTGCCACAGTTACAAACAAGCATTAATAAGGTTCAACAGTCTGTATTAGAGCACAGATGTACAGATCCACTGACGACAAACTGGTTCACGTCAAAGTAGATTTTTTCTGAAGATAGGGGGACACGATGAGAGATACATTTTTGGTTTGTAACATTTCTACAGTCTTGGTTTCCCAGTGTCTTGCTTTGATACAGATCCTATCCCTGTTCACAAATACTGCCTGAGCCACTTGAGGTCACGCAGATATCACAGGACAGGCGGATTCTTAAAATGTGAGTCGTCTCCCTCCTATGGCTTTGAATCAAAAACGTCATATCTGTGCTGCTGTGGTAGTTTTTCATGAGCTGCTTACTTGTATCGATAAAATGGTGCCAAGCTTACGAGGTTCAATCTCTCAGACCAGACAAGAGGTTGGACCAACACAGCGTTTACAAAAAGAAAAAGCAGAAGAAGCTATTTTTCTCTCAGTCATGAGGAAAGCAAAAGAAACCTAAATTTACATATGGATAATTTATATCAAAGTCCTCATTAATTATTTCACAATCTATTGTACTTTTTAAATGTTCTAAACGGAACCATTTTATATTGTATATATATGAATATATTTTGTTTTATTTTGTACTGTTCATTGTACTTTGCTTTAATTTAGAAACAATATAAATAAAGAACAATACTGTGGCAACATCCCACTGCTTTATTTATATATAAGATCATCTTTAAATCACTGGTGCCAACTTCTTGAATGAATATTTCCAGAGTTTTTCTAAAATATAATAAAACTAAAATGAATAAGGCCTCTTTTTGGTCCATCTGACATGAGGTCAGGCTCAGAGAGCTTGGTGGTGTTTCTGCACGTGGCTATATTCATCACAGTACCGGGAGAGTTTCTTATGTATTACTGCCTAACTGCTCGAAGGTCACCTTCATACAACACTCGTTTCCACCCTTTGCCTTTACATGCTTAGATTTCCCTGAAGTCTCTGGATCTTTTCACAATATCACCATTTCACTATATTCTAACAGTAGATGATGAAAGACCTAAACTCTTTACAATCATGTGTAGAGAAATATTCTGTTGAACCAGTTGACAGTTCTTAACAGATTTGGCACGTGATAAACAACAAACCATCTTTGCTCTCAAAAACTTTGAGTCTTTGGTGGATGCTCTTCTATACCAACTCCAATCAAGAAATTCTTTTTGTGCGTGTTGCAGATATCAAATTCTAAATTTACTTGTATTTACAAAATACAGAAAATCTTGTCTGTACTTGTCAGATAAATGAAAGTACAAGCAAACAGACAATTGTTAGCTTTTACTGCATTTTAGAAAAGGTCACAACCTTTTTTAGTAAATATGTTTTTTTGTATTTTCAGCTTTTTTTTAAATGTTTATATTTTTGATTACTGGCCACTATTTTTTTTAACATAAAATTAATCAATTGATAAAATATAAAATGGAGATAATTGTTTTGGCAACTAATTTGGAAGCCAGGTGAGGAAAACAATTTAACCTGCATGACACTAAAGTTGAATATATTTACTAATGCAGTATCTTTGTTGCATCATTTAATCTTATTTACATGTAAAGCATAACTGATCTTGAAGATCATAGACTTTTACACTTTTACACCAATACCTGGACTATGTTATCCCTGATTCTGATCCGATTCAATTGTTGAATTAATGAACTGTATACCTCACCTTGTGTAACATAAAGGCAACACATAGAGGCATGTACTGAACTGTTATTTATGATGAAAATAAACTGTGCATCAACAGCAACTAAAGTGAATATACTGGCCCATGGATCAGCCTCCATTATCCAATACCTGATGTAGCTCTTTAGGTGAGGTCGGGGCCGATGTCCAATATGAATATCTACTCTGCTTTTACACAACTTTGAAAAACTCACAACACACCCACATCACCAAACCACCAAATGTTCATATAAAGGCATTATTATTTTGGAAAAATATGTTTTAATATACTTAATATAATTTTCATTTTTTGGTTTTGAGCTTCTTTGTTGGTCTCTGGTCAGTGTCAGGGTCTGAGCACTCTTCCACCACACCACTGCCCTTCACATGGATATCCTTTAGAAGTGGGAGCTGCTGCTGTGCGGCTGTGGTCAGCGCCCACAAACACAGCTCCAACCTCTGGGGCGTCCAGTCCTCCTGGGGATCCACTGAGGATGAGAGTAGACGTCAAAGAAAAGTATCAGCACAGAATATCAAGGCGAGTTAATTTGTAGCGCACAATTCAAGACAACAAGAAAATATATTAGGGATATGATGTGATATGCAGTGCCTTTAAAAAATCCCCCTGCATAAAACTGTTCAAGGATAGATTAAATGTGGATGTTTAATAATGCCTTTTAATGAAAATGAATAAAGTGTTTTTTTAGGTTTAGTGTCAAAAAAGCTGCATAAAATTTTTTGGATGTAATAAAACAATATTACTTTTGATCTACATTGTAACTGCGGGTTCTTATATGTTCTACGTTCTTTTCTGACCTCCTGGATGAGTCGTCATTGTGCTCTTGGACTAATTTTGGTAGGTCGGCCACTCCTGGGAAGAGTGGAACACTGTTCCACGTTTTCTCCGTGGCTCTTACTGTGGTTTGTTGGAACTCCAAAGACATTTCTAAGGCTTTAGAGACACTTTCAAGACTGATAAATGTCAGTTATTTTGTGTGTCATCTGTTTTTCAATTTCTTTACATGGCTACATGATGTGTTGCTTTTTGAATTCTTTTAGCATGCTTCACTTTGTCAAACAGCTTCTATTTAAGTGATTTCTTGATTAAACAGGTCTGACAGTAATCATGCCTGGGTGTGGCAAGTCAAATTAAACTCAGCCAAAAAATGTAGTTAATCACAGTTCATTCATGATTTAGCAAGGGTGGTAGGGTAGCGTGCAATGACTTTTTCACATTAGGGTCAGGCAGGTTTGTTAGGTCCCTTAACAAATGAAATCATCATTTAAAAACAGCTTTATGTTTTTACTCAGTTTATCTTTGTGCAATATTAACATTTGTTTAGTGATGTGAACCATGTAATTGTGACAAATGTGCAAAAAGATTTAAAAAAAAAAAAAATTAAAAAAAAAAATCAAATCCGGCCATTAACTCACCGTTGTTTAATTGTTCAGTCCGTTCAACCATCTTGCTCAGGTACAAAGCATAGTGCTTGGCTGTGTACTGAATGGGCTTCAGTCCTGGTACACTCTCCATGGCTTCATCAGACATGAATGCAGTTTGTTCTGGAGCTCCTGCCGCCAACACAGCTGGAACAAAACCGACAGTCAGCCCCAAGCAAAGCTGAATGCAGCCATGAAGTGTATACAAACTATTTAAACAGAGAACAGGGATCCCAGACACTCAGTCCACTAGTGTGAGCAGTATTTTGTGCAGTTATTGAGAAGGCAGTTCCTTCCCATTTAAGACGATCACTGAGTCACTGTATCGGGTAAATTCTTCAACTTTTACCAGTTTGCTGAAAGCAGATTCAGTAATGTCTTTAGAAACAGAATAGAAAGTCTGTGCTAACCTGAAGCAGTGGCTGGGCCGACGCCTTTGAGGGAGCTGAGCTCTGCAATCGCTGCTTGCACGTCAGGCAGGAGGCTGAAGGCCTTTCTGGAGCATCTCTCCACAGTATCCTCGCTGTTGGACGCCACCAGCTGCTGCAGCCTCGGCCTGAACTTCCCTCTCTGCAGAGAAGCACAGGGGGCCGCTCAAGGACACAGCTGATGCACCAAGTGCTGTTAGAGCCACTTGACAGCTTTACTATATGTCTAAAGGATTATTTACTGGAGTGATGTGACCAAATCTTTTTTTGTGAGTGTGTTAAACTTTTTGGGAATATTAGGATTTAGTCACTAGACTCTACTTACAGTGAGCTTCCACTCCATCAGTTTCACAAGCTCTGACAGAGTGACGTGTTTGTCAGGTCGACTTGAAATCAGCGTGGGCAGCTCCTCTTGGTACCTGAATACAGACACACTCAGACCAGAGATCCTACACTCAACACACAGCCATGTGAAGTAAGTCTATATGAGATATGAGAAACATACATCCAGAATCATAAAGAACTATCTTCAACAGGGAAAAGAACAAGGACTCCTGTTACAGATGTTACAGACTCCATCATGCTGGGACAACATGAAGAGACACAAGACGTAGCCATTATCTTTGAAGGATGCTTCACTTTACTTGTACTGCTTAGAACATTTACACAGTGCTCTGCTTTTTGTATGTACAATAGTAAAAAGAGAAAAAACAACCCTGGTTTTTATTTAACTGTTACTGTGAGGGGAAACGGGATTACCACTTGTCAAGGTTCAGCAGCTTCCCAGGCTTCTTGCCTTTAACCTTGGTCTCCACTACATCCCAGTACTTCTCATACACTCTCCTCCATGTGTCTGGCTCCTCGCAGGCAAACAGGTCACTCATAGCAGCAGGAACAGGGAGCTCACACCATCACCTGCAAACACAAACATTATCTGAGTGCACTTCTTTGTTAACTTTGTAATTAACAGTCATTATTTCCACACCTTCAACTGCGTCACTTTGATTAAATCAATATATCGCCCAGCTTCCTTTAGGGATACTTGAAACACAACAAAAACACACAAACTGATCGATAATCTCCAGTAAACATCTGAATGAGTTAGAAACCCGATCCTTCCGTTATGACATACGGAAATCTCGCGAGATGAAAATTGAATACTATTTCCGGTATCGCAAGCACTGAGCAACAGTTCCACAAGGTCTGTCCCTTGAAATACTTTAATTATGTACTTTGCATATGCATTCTTAGTTAATATTGTTTTTGGTATCTCTCCAACTGTCTGACATACAATTCAAAACGTAGCCTTTGTCGTGAGCGTTTCATCTCTGCAAAAGTGCTCTGTAGCTAGATTAGCCAGTTAGCATTAGCATCACATTCCAATGATGTTTATGTTAGCCTCAGCTACACTTTGCTTTCATTTAGCTGTTTGTAGCGAACATACCAGCGGACAATGGGCACTGTGAAGAAGCTCTGTATATACAGATGGAATTTAAGCAGGCAGAAGTTAACCAATCACCATCGCGCGAAAGAAGGTGATTAAAATAAAAATGGTATACAGACGAGACAGAATGACCCACTGGTAGCATTAAAAACGTGCTATGTCAAACAACAGCTGGCTAAAGAACACCACACCAACGTTAACCTTATATGTAAGAATCGTATAATATAATCTTGTTCGTCAGGTTGGTGGTAGATCTATATTTTTATCAAGCGAGAAACCAAAACTAGCTTGGCTTAAACATAAGAAAGCTGATGTCAAGGTTTTTATTTTCCATGTACATAACAATTCTTGCAAGGTTCTGAGTTTGAGTTTTGTAGACGCTGGGTATAACTCAGCTACAAATACAGCAGATGAGTATATGAAGAAATTAGCATTTTTATTAAAAAAAATAAGTTAGTATTCAAAAAAGTCAACTATATTTCAATATGGCAAGAAAATATCCCAGATGTAAAAAGTAAGAGTACCATAGACCCAAGTCTAAAGCAACATGGTCTGGGATTAAATGTAAATGTTGCAGCATAGATCAAATAATTCATAAATATTAATGTATATGTGATTAGGAGTGCAGGAGTAGCATACTCTTTTTTTTGACAGATTCTTTTCTGGAATATGTAAAATAACCTTTTTAACTGTTCACCCATATAGGACCATTGTTAGTCACATGCCAGCCTCACACTAGCAAATCGGCGCTCATGGGAGCACATGAGGAGGACTCTGTTCTGGTGCAGATATTGAAGAGAGCAGCAATTCTTCACCAAGTGAGTACTACAGTCAGTTTACAGGGTAGGTAAAAGGTAATATATATATATTTATATATATATATATATTTGTTTTATTTGTTATGCCCTGCCACCAAATCTGTACCCTACAAGTTATAAATCATTTTATTTTCCTAGAGTGCCACCTTCTGGTAGAATCATTTTACATTTTTCACATATCTTTTACGTAAGGCGCTAGTGTAAAATCAGCTGGAGCAAGTGAATGTGTGGTCTGCTTGATGAACACCTGTCACAAATACTAACTTTTTCCTGCTTCAGGAACATGGAGAAGATGTCACGGGTAACCACAGCCCTCAGCAGCAATACCATCAGTGGCCGAACTATGTTCTGCCATTTGGACGCCCCTGCCAACGCCATCAGTGTGTGTCGTGATGCCACACAGGTGGTGGTAGCTGGCCGTAACATCTTTAAGATATACGCACTGGAGGAGGAGCAGTTTGTGGAGAAGCTGAACCTTCGCGTTGGTCGCAAACCCTCACTCAACTTCAGCTGTGCAGATGTCATGTGGCACCAGATGGAGGAAAACCTCCTTGCTACAGCTGCCACCAATGGAGCAGTGGTCACCTGGAACCTGGGAAAACCCTCTCGTAACAAGCAGGACCAGCTGTTTACTGAGCACAAACGTACTGTCAACAAGGTGTGCTTCCACCCAACAGAGGTTTACATGCTGCTAAGTGGCTCTCAGGATGGTTTCATGAAGTGTTTTGACCTGCGCAAGAAGGAGTCTGTCAGCACTTTCTCAGGTAGACAATGTGATGACCATTATATTGTAATAATTTCTTCACGAGAAGGAACAGTGCTGCAGTGTGATTGTGTTAGTTCAATGAACTACAATGTTTATTTCTAGAGATGTTATTGTAAACTTCTTTTGAGGAGATACAAAGAATAAAAATTCTCCTCTAACTGTGGTGCAAAACAAGATTAACTTCTTAAGTGAAAATGGAAACTTTAGACGCCATTTTCTGTTCGGTATCATCTGTTAATGCAGTGAAGCCTCGCTCATTCCACAGTCATATTAATTTCCATATCAGTAACAACAAGTAACAGTATCATCCCCTGCTGAACCTTTTTACCCCATCCTCCATTATAGGTCAGTCAGAGAGTGTAAGGGACGTCCAATTCAGCATGAAGGATTACTTCACATTTGCTGCGTCCTTTGAGAATGGCAATGTCCAGCTGTGGGACATCAGGCGGCCGGACCGCTATGAACGAATGTTTACAGCCCACACTGGCCCAGTGTTCTGCTGCGACTGGCACCCAGATGACAGGTGAGAAAAACTGACATTGTAACACAAACTAAGTGCAAACATTTAGACTTTTCTTTGTAAAGTTGTTTTAGGTCACTGCATATGTTATTTTAAACACACACACACAGTTTCAGTTTTTAGGGAAACTAGGTTGCTTGGTAGCTCGTTAATGGCTTTCCACCCTTGTTTTTATTTCAGGGGCTGGCTGGCTACTGGAGGCAGGGACAAGATGGTGAAGGTGTGGGACATGACTACTAACCGAGCCAAGGAGATCTACTGTGTGCAGACAATTGCCTCAGTGGCGCGGGTCAAGTGGCGTCCAGAGAGGAAATTTCATTTGGCCACTTGTTCCATGATGGTGGACCACAACATCTATGTATGGGATGTTCGCAGACCTTTCATTCCCTTTGCCACTTTTGAGGAGCACAAGGATGTGACCACTGGTATTGTTTGGCGCCACCAGCACGACCCTCATTTTCTGCTTTCCGGCTCTAAAGACAGCACACTCTACCAGCATATGTTTAAGGATGCCACTCGTCCTGTGGACAAGGCTAACCCAGAGGGTCTGTGCTTTGGACTGTTTGGTGATTTAGCCTTTGCAGCCAAGGAGAGCCTGATCAGCAGTGATTCCAACAGAAAGCCTTACCCTGGAGGTGACCGCCGCTACCCCATCTTTTTCTTCAAGAAGCCCGACCCGACAGAACAGTTTGCCCATGTTTCCAGTGCTCTTAGTGTATTTGAGACAGACCTGGATAGTAACCGCATGGACTGGTTTGTCAAGACAGCACAACTCTACCTCCTCAGTGGGAAGCCTTTTGCTGAGCTGTGCGATCACAATGCCAAGGTGGCCCAGGAGCTTAAAAGACCTCAGGTCAGACGGATCAATACCTGAACAAATACGTGCTTAGTGGTGTTTTGTCTTCATGATGAAGTTTTAAATCGTTAGAAGCACATATTAAAAGCTGCATTCAGTGAATTATAACCATTTTAGTTAAAAAAATATATTATTAGTCTAGTTTCTTACTGTACATTTGTACAAGACCCTACAATAGCTGTGGATCAGGTACTAGCATTAATAAACTCGCAGAGTTAGACGACATCAGGGATGCAGGTTTTAGAATAAAAATATTGAATTATTTCATAACTTCATTCAACATATTTAACTTTAATTGTTTGTTCTTCGTGATATTTCCTTTATGATTTAAAGGCAGGGCATAGTAAATGTAATCATTAGTTTTATTATCAACGTATTAACAGCCAGTAAGGTTTATAACTTTAATGAAATGCTGATATTATTGTCTTTTATATGTCAAGAAAAAAAAACATTTTTCCAGTTTGTGTCGGGAATAACCTGATTTTTGTCTTCAATACCAAGGTTTCTACAGCATGGACCATGCTGAGAATCATGTTCTCTGACCCAGCAAACCTCACAGCACCTGGTCCAAACCACAACCTCAGTAAACTGGGAAGCATGCCTTTAATGAACAGGTAAATTAGCTTTTCATCAAGCTGTTCCAGCACAGGAAAGAAAGTAATTTACAGCCTCATGTGCTGATGTACTTTTAAGTTTCAGCATGAAGGAAATGGGCTCAGGGATGGGCACAGACAGCAGGTTGGACCGCAGCAAAGGGGAGAGTAGACTGGACAACATCCACCTGGAGCCTGGGAACTCTCACATCAGTAACAATGAAGGTGAGCGTGGTTATTAAAACACTGCTGGACACGGTGAGGATCCCATTGTCCTTAGGTTGGTTGTTTGAGACTAATTCTGTGTCCATATAATCCATTCGTTTAATTGCTTCTTAGAAAATGAGGAGACTGAGGGCAGCGAGGGCCAGGCTGAGTATATGTTCGGTGATGGTGAGCTAGATGATGACGACCTCTATTCCGTGGAGCATGACAACCAAACAGGTCAGTCACAGTCACATCTCTGAGGAAACTAAAGAGTTGCCTGTGTCAGTAAGTGCTATTTATAACTGCCTCCGTGCTCAGCACTCTTTTGTCTAATATTATCTCTGCTCTTTTTGCCATAAAAGAAGAGCAGGAGTACACTCTTCCCCAGGAGGCCTTTCAGCTGCGCCACGAGATCGTGGATAACCCATCTGCTCCCGAGCACCTTCAACAAGACAAAGCAGACTCCCCGCACGTCAGTGGAAACGAGGCAGAAGTCACCTGTCTGACACCCATTGAGTCCTTTTCTCTCATCTCCATTTCCCAGCCGCTGTACAACCCACACCTACC
>OMLM01007991.1:21451-31871 GCA_900302695.1 Helostoma temminkii
AAAAAAAAGAAAAAAAAAAAAAAAAAAAAAGACCTAAAGCAGACAGGATGGCCATAAATAGCCACAACATTATCAAAAAACAATCACGAAACAACCAAAATGACCACAGACAACATAAAATATATATAAAATAGAAACAAAAAAATGAAAAATTACCACTAACTGTTAAAAAGTAATTGTAAACAATGTGACAACCTCATTTGAGTCTTTGTGTTTCTGTTTCAGTCTGGGGATCGTGTTTAAGACGAGAGGGGCTTCTCTCAAAATCCATCCGTGTGATAATGGATAACAAATAACTAACTTGTTAATTGGAAATAATTCACACAAATATATAAAATTATTATTTATTTTGAAATATAGTACAAACAGCGATCAATCGAGATTGTAATCTCTCCAGGCACAGTCCAACGTAATCAGAGGAAATTGAAGCAAAACACCTCCTTTGATGGAATCAAGACAAAACCTGATGTCTCTTCCTGAGTGTCAGATGTCTGGTGTGTGACCTGGGCTTCAGTCTGCTGCTGGTTATCCTCTGTGGCCGGTGTCAGGGTTTTGATTTCGGCTTTCCGGTGGAAGACAGACTTCTTTGGAGAATCTGACACAACTTTGACCTGAGCTGATGCAATTTCTGTTGGAAGAGAGAAACCTGTCAATTAACGACACATCAACCAACTTGTTTATGCTCAGTTCGAGAAAATAACTGCAGTTCGAACGACTCTGCTGCCGCGTCCCACCACTCACCGCTCTGAATGAGTTTGAACTGCCTGCTCTTCTCTTCATCCATTTTCTTCCTATAGTCTCCAGCCATGACTCTCATCACCTGCCGCTTCTTGGCCAGAGGAGCTTTGGAGCTGCGAAGAGTCTTCAGGGCACGAGAAGCCTCCTCCTCTGCAGGAAGTAAACAACCACATTGCCCCTTTTAAACACAAACGCCATTTACTGCACACCTGGTATTAACATTTATACTGTATCTGTACCTACTACAGATTCACCTCCCCTGGAAGTAATTTAGTGCCACGGATAAACAGGTTAAATGCTGTGTGGTAAACATCATACTCTGTTTTGGCGTGGCCTTCTGGGACTTCATCCCCTGTTCCAGTCGCTCAATGCACCAGTCCAACTGTCTGTTCAGCTGCTCTTCTGCACTCTGAAATACACAGTCACATTCAGACATCAGCTCAAACAATTATCACCCAAAATGCAATGAGTTCAAAGTTATTTCACGCTGACCAGCTCTGCGTCTTCACCCCCTGGACTCCCCTCAGTTGGCTTCTGTTGTGGTTCAGTGCCATCTGAGGTCTTTTTCGTTCCAGATTTTTTCTTCTTCTTTTTTGCTTTAGATTGTCCTGACATCTGAGGCGGGGAGTTAATATTTTCCTCCTTGACACACTGTTGGCTGCTTGAAGAAGAGGAGTCTGGTGTCTCTGTCGTCTCCATGTCTTCTACAGGTGTAACAGGAGGGATCTGGAAGTTGAAGGCAAAAGCAGAACCCTGTTTGGTAAACGATATCCGACTTGTCGCTGGCTCGGTTCTGTCTGGCCGAGATGTTTTCTCCTGAAGTGCTGGAGAGTCGTCGGGGAGGAAATTGAATCTGAAGGTGTTGTCGCTGCGAGTCCAGAGGCGCTTCTCAGCTCGACCCTCTGCAGGAGTGAGGCTGTCTGTTTTAATATCTGTGGAAGGAGAAACCACAAAGCTTATCGTTACTTAACTACAGGGGAACTGCACTGACTTTGAAATACAACAATTACCCCGACATACAAATACAGACAAATGTACAACATTAAGTAATAAATCTAATTTAAATTGAATCAAAGTGGGGTCTATTCTGGGCAAAAACACCCAACTCCAACCATTTAAATCCACATTTAGTTGCCAAATACGCCGTTTAATAGACCAGATACTGAAAATATATTCAGTTTGTGCTGCGTAGAGCACGTAAAGTACATGTAAACTAAATAACTAATGTACCTATGAACAGCAGCTCGGTCATGCTAATCCTTCCAGTGTTGCAGACGCTCAGCTGAAAGGCGCCTGTTCGTTCAACTATTATCAAATTTATGTTTTAAAAAGCTTAACTCGACGCCTCGGGGATCCAGGTTGAGCGGAACAGCCGAAAGGTTTAGGGAGCATATTAAAATAAGCCACTTTTAATTTCTTGTTTCCATTAAATCATGTTGTTCAGACGCTTACCATCGGTGTCACTGGAGAAAAAGTCCGTCAAGTAACATTTCCCTAGGGCTCTTAGTTCCGGTTATTAATTAAGCGCAGATTGTGCTGTGCATCATTTATACAAATAAAACTCTACAATACAATTAAATGATTTTTCAGATTGATTTGATGTTTACTAAAGATAAAGTAAACGCAGTTTAAGATATTTAGAAAATGCTGATCAAATTCACCACTAATTAACTTAACTAGAATAAATTTGAAAATAACTTATGGCCTAATTTCATAAACCTTTTAAATACAGTTCGCCGCTGCAAAACACCACGAAACAATGAAGTATTTGAATGAAGTCAGTGAATTCATATATTGATGGAAACAAATTAAAGAACAAATGCAGCTAAAGGCATTAAAGCAGCACAGACTGTAAATGTGGCTGCAGTCATTAATCACTGTATGTTAATAAACCTGGCTTTAGAATAACTAAATTGTCATTTTATAGCGAAAAAAGCTGATTTAGTCATTAAGCTGCTGATTGAATGGGGTTTTTGTCATCTTCCATCTGCATCTTCCTCTGCATCACATGGGAAAAGAACCAGACTGAGTCTCACTAAGCTCTTCTTATGCTTCCAGTTGTTGTTTCAGGATATGGCCCAATGTAACTGTGTGGCCTCTCATTTTGTATTTTTATGATATGCATTTCAAACAGACTATGCCCTGGGTTACTATAGAATACAGTTCATCCCTTTCATTCATGTCTTTTTTTTCTCTCAAGCATTAAAGTTTGTAGACATCAAATGGCAGATTCATTGTTCAGTAAATATTCCCTTTCCTTTCATTTAATGGTGAGCATCAAATTTTAAGAAATTGTTCTATAAATCCAAACCAAAAAGTGTGCCCACCAAGATAGGGCAGCTTCACGTTCATCAAACAATATGAAATATATGAAAGTTAATTTTAAAGTTGAATAAAGGCACTTTGTCCACTCTTCTTCAAATGCAAAGGCAGTGAGCCTCCGCTTTTCTTAACCAATCACATTCCGTCAGGATTTCAGTCTGGTCCAATCGTGTAGGCTCTGGGGCGGGACCTCGGGCATCGCTCCTCTCAGAGTATAAATACCACCTCCTGCGCCTGAGGGTGAACACAGTGAACTCGTACGTGTGGAGGAGACACCGGTACCCGGAAAAATAAACAAAGGTAACTATGAAGACACCTATTAAGAGAAACGTGTGTTTTCTAGATTTTAGTGTCTGTAGTTCTGAATGGTTCGGGTTTATTTTATTTCCAGGTCATTCAGAAGCGTTAAATTTCGTTTTCGACTCGCTTTAATTGTCTGTCAGTTGACAACAAAACGGTGCGCGCCATAGCCGGTGAGCTAACTGTTAGCCACATTAAAGTGTCCTGCCGAAACTTTGGTCACTAACAAACAGGCGTTACAGTCAAACGTACAGTCATTTCCTTTTCTTGTGTGGCGACACATCTAATTACTGTAGATTTTAGTGGTTTCTCAAAATTAACGTTAACCTGTGGTAGCTAGCTGGCGCCATTTTGCAACCGTCCATGCTAGCTTTAAATTCACTCTAACGACAGCAAAGAAACGTGTGTGTCCCCTTCAGCTTAATGGTGGCGCGTTTTGTACTGTTTTTAGTTTCAACCATTTGTGTACCGCCAGGATTGATTCTGTCAGTGCTTACAGAGAAGCTGGCTACCGACTAAGGGTCATCGCTCACACGTATACAGAGCTTTTCTATAGTCTAAACCAAATACCAGGTCATTTTAATTCTTTAAGGTGTGGACTTTGAGGTTGTTGACTCATGGATGTCACTTGAGAGATTACTGTATTCAAGAGGCTGTGATTCGCGCCTGAGTGTTATTCTGGGACAGGAAGTGGGGTGTATTCGTTGTTAACCCCGTGTTTTGTTTTTGTTAAGACCTGTAGGTGAACTATGGCTCGTACCAAGCAGACCGCTCGTAAATCCACCGGAGGAAAGGCGCCCAGGAAGCAGCTGGCCACCAAAGCTGCCAGGAAAAGCGCGCCATCCACTGGCGGAGTGAAGAAGCCCCACAGATACAGGTACACATGCTTGCAAGTAAATCATAAAAGAAGGCCCTTGTACCTTGCTGTTGCTACACATGCTTGTGTGAACTTGAGAGTAATTCCTTGAAGTGAGTTCTGCCATGATTTTCAGTTTATTCTCTGCTCTAATGCGTTAACTTCATTTGTGTCTTTTTAGGCCTGGTACTGTTGCTCTGCGAGAAATTCGTAGGTACCAGAAGTCCACTGAGCTGCTCATCAGAAAGCTGCCTTTCCAGCGCCTCGTCAGGGAAATTGCTCAAGATTTCAAGACAGATCTGCGTTTCCAGAGTGCAGCTATTGGAGCTCTTCAGGTGAGATGGTGTCCCCCACGCTGACCTTTTTGATATACAGAGGTTATTTGTCCTGTGTCCTGTACTGCCAGGCTTGTGTGTAACTTAAAATTCTGTCCCAATGTAGGAAGCCAGTGAGGCATACTTGGTTGGACTCTTTGAGGATACCAACTTGTGTGCCATCCATGCGAAGAGGGTTACCATCATGCCCAAGGACATTCAGCTGGCCAGGCGAATTAGGGGAGAGCGTGCATAAATGACTGGATTTTAACTTTTTAGAGGGGGGAGGGGGGGATGCAACAGAGGGTTTGCTTTGTAAATCTTGAACTGTTATGAGCATGTGTACCATTGCATTTGTAGTTTCAGGCATGGGTTTTTTTTTTTTTTTGTACTTGTTCAATTTCATTCTTTTTTTTCTGTCCTCTTCACAATGGATTATCTGTAAATGCTCCAATAAAGTATTCCACTGACCTTCTCAGGTTTGCAAGTATATTTTAGAGTCTGTACCTCTTAAATTTCATCTGCATGTCAAGGTCTCTTGTGCTGTAAATAAACTTTCTGCTACCTCAAATTGTTGGCCTGAATTTCTGTTCTGTGTTGCACTAGATCATTACAGTAAATGATGACTTGGAAGGGGCTTAACAGTATTGTAGATACTGTAGCTAGTGGTGTTTTGACCCATAGGTTAATTATCTTTTAAATTAAATATACAGTATTTGTTTAGAGCTGCTGTCAAAGGGTTTACAGGACAACTTGGCAGTGTGGAAATATTTTCTACCAATCAAGTTTACCTGATGGATAATGTGGCACAGCTGTTGAAATTGAGGGGCTGGACAGAGCAGTGTACTGTCTAGCACTGTGTTATTGTAACTAACTTCAAGACATAAGTGTAAAACAGATCAAGGACATGTGTAAGATAAGTAAACAAAACATACTGTACTCCAGCTGAGTGGCTCAAGGTATTTTAATCCACTTCTGGTAAAACTGACATCTTAAAGGCAGTGTGTATTTTAACAATCAGTAATTCATTTTTGCTGATGGAAACCTCCACAGTCATGGACGGCTTCATTATTCCACTTCTACTTTTGTCAAAAACAAATTGAAACACATTTCACAATAAATACAACCTGAAATATAAAAGTCCCTCGTGAATTAACTTGATTTATTTTGAGTTTCGGCTTCCTCTTCATCGGAAATCAAGCTCGGTACATGCTCATACAGCTGCGCATCCAGCTGTGCATCAATGTCTGTGTTCTCTCTCAGTACACACCACAGAAGTAAGGTGGTGGTAAACAGGCTGACGGTAAGAACCTTCCACCATGGCTGCTGAAAGTCGCTCCCCATGGACTGCTCGACTTTCCACACCCTGTGACTGGCTTTACTGGTTGAGAACTTGATGGGCTCATTATTCTCCTCTGCTTTGTCACCTGGGGGCTTCCTGGACCAGGCCAGTCTCTTGGAGCTCAGAGCTAAGGGCTGCACACTATTCACTCTGCTGACAAGGAAAATACAGAATGTGTGTGAATATAGTGGTGGGAAATAAATAAAATCCTACTTACACATTAATACAGTGATGATATATTACAGTGACGGGAGACATAACTTCATTTGTTGTTAACTACTATGTGTGATATTCTCGGTATAACTGACCATTAAACAAATAACACTGGAGCTTGTACATTGTTACTTATACAACAGAAAAAATCAACATGTCATTGAACCACACCAACATACTTCCTATTACCCACCATATATTTATAACGTTACTCACCTCACGGTCGAGGCAGTTTTACGGATTAATATCCCTCCACTTAAAGATACTCGCGGCAGACCAGTGAAAACTCGTCCTATTATCGCAGACATCTCTCACAACTGATCATCTTACACACAACTAAAATCAATGAAACCAAGGGTTTCTAGTCAAACGCTCGCTGGATAGGTCATGTAACCACGCGTGTGCACCCTGGAATGTCTTCCGGTGAAGCTGTGTGTGGCCGCTGGTTTGAACGTTCCGCGAACAGGTAGGGGGAAATTACTCCACAAACTTTTTCGTCTAAAAATATGCTTCATCAAAACAGATTATTAGCCTTCTTATATTGTGAAGATGTTTTATCATTATAATGTGAGGTTAAGGGGCCATCGTCCTAGAGATATGCTTGTCAGAATAGCCAGTAAATGAAAACGATTACACCAAAAATACAAAAACCAAACAAAATAAAATAACACCATAAAAAAGCTGTATTTTAGTGTTTGGCGAATTATTTTGTTGAGTGATAAGTTAATATACCTCTAAAATTGAGTAAAACACTGAACTTTTACAGTGTATCGGGGACGTTCAAGGACTGGTTTATTTATTTTACCGAGGGTCTTTGAATCGCTCAAATCTGTCGACGAATCACGAAACAAAGAAAGAAATCCATCCAATCACACTTCGCCTTGGCAACATGACTTCCTGTTGAGGTCTCATGCTTGGGTGCTGCACGTTTCTTTCATGCGTCAAGTAAGTTTATAATATGAAATAACAGTGACAAAATTAATGTTTAACCCATGATTATGTTTAAGTGGTAATATTATCTTTATATTATTTTAATGCGGCCATGGAAACCGTGCTACCGAGCGTAGCAATACTGTTTTAGCAGTTAAACGGTTTACATTTAGCCAGAAATAGACCACCAGCTATAATAGACTTAATACTTGTGTTCATGTTTCTTAATAACACACATTTTTATCATTTTTTTTCCAGGATTCAATTGTGTCATGGCCAAAGACAAATCTTTGAAGTCAGAGTCAAGTTTTCCTAAAAGGAAAAAGCTGAGTTCAGCTGCCAAAGAGGTTTGTGTCGAAGAAATGACGAACACTGAAGTAAAAAAGAAAAGAAAAAAGATAGAAGTAGAGGTAAGAAGCACAGTCCCCTGAATCTGTATTTGTTTTAGATAAACCTGGAACCACTCACAAAATACCAAATCTGTTCATTTCATCCAGGAGGCTCCAGTAGAGATCCCTCATGTCACAGCAGATGATAAAAAACATAAGAAGCTCAAAAAGAAACAAATAACAGCACCAACACAGCAAAACAAGGTAGGAAGGCTAACTGCCTAAAATCACAGTTTAGAAAATGTAATTAATCAGATAATAAATGTGATATGTATAGTTTATTAATCAACTGTAGAAGCCTTTCTGGACTAAGGCACAAAAAACACTTGTTTATTAACCTATATAACATATGTTTTTTTTTATTTATGTCAAAAACTAGCCTGATGTTACATGTCAGATGGCATTTGATAAGATACCCTGTTAAACATTATCCATAAAACCTAAATAAGAGAGTCGCCACAACATTTGTTGTTTATGCTTTCATATTGTCCAAGTCTTACTGATTCTCTTTATGGTCATGGGACAAATATTTGTATGTGAAACATACTGTGTGCAGATGGTTTTTAGTTGAGCGTATTATAACGAGGCAGTTTTACGGATTAATATCCCTCCATTTAAAGATACTCATGGCAGACCAGACATCTCTCACAACTGATCATCTTACTACACACAATTTAATTCAAACATACTGTGTGCAAATGGTTTTTAGTTGAGGGTGTTATAACAGTTTATGGGAGGTCGTTAGAGCTAAAATGTGTGGATTGGCTCAGTGTGTCATATATTGCATGGCTGCATGTGTTTACGGCTGGTACAGAGTTGGCTTTTCGTGAGGTTGACCTGTGCTTGGTCCATCTGTTCTTTTGCTGGAGGAAAAGCCTCATCTTACCCTGGAAGGTCTCACCGAGGAAGCTATAGATGAGCGGGTTCAGGCAGCTGTTAGAAAAGGCCGCCAGCCTTACAGTGTGACCTGTCAGGGGGTAGTCCTGCCACAGTGTGCCGCTGTTTGTGTTGCCCCTCAGAAGGTGAACACTGACAAACACATTCTCTGGGAGCCAGCAGAGGAAGAAGACTAACACAGCTGCTGAAATCATGCGCAGGGCTTTCTGCCTGTGAGGCCTCTGATGAGGGCCATCTTGCTCCCTCTGGCTGCGCAAGATCACTTGTGCTATTTTCCAGTAGCACAGGCCCAGGATGCAGAAAGGCAGCAAGAAACCCAGCATCACCTCAAGCCACAGAATCTGGGTTACATTGGCAAAGCAGAAGTGGAGTTCTCCAGCGTGTTGCACTTGAGCTATTGCAAAAGGCAGCAGGGTGAGCAAGGATGAGGACGTCCAGATGAGGCAACAGATGAGACGTGCACATGGCATGCTGCGACCCATGAATCCAGTGAGGACAACGTACCGGTCGAAGCTCATCCAAGTTAAGAAAAAGACGCTGCTGTACATATTGACCTGCTGGAAAAGGTTCATGAACGTGCAGAGGCCGGCCTTGTCGTAGTATCCCTGCTTCAGGTTGAACACCTCAATCAGAGAGTCAGCAACAAGGACAAGATCGGCCACAGCTAGGTTCACAAAGTACAGGTCCGGGGCTGTCAAGCGACCGCTGTTGTCCAGGTTGACTACTAGGATGAGGATGTTACCAATGAAGCCAACAGGGAACAGGAATATGATGTAGAGGCAGGAGAGAACGAGGCCAATAATGTAATGCCAATGGTTCTCAGAAGCCACCTGCAGAAAACCTGCAGAGACCACTACCTGTGTGTCATTTAGCTGCACAGTGGAGTTATACTCTGTGATGACTCTGTAGTCCATGTACATTGTCTTGTCCATATTACACTTTTGTGTTGAGCTGATGTTTGTAGTAGCCAACCATTATGTTTTCATAGATGTTAGTTTTCCAAGGGTTGTTAGGCCCTCTGGAGTCTGAGGTGCCATCTGTTTCCTCTTTCTGCACTGTGGTCGTCTTGGAGAGACAGAAGAGCTGATGCCCACTGTTTGTTCTAGACAGAGATGAGAAGCCCAGTAAGTCGACAGCTTGTTTTGAGCTTCTTTTAGATATAATATTAAAGACATTTGATAGGCTGTAAGTCAGTACACATAGGCAATATATAACTATCAATATAGAGGAACTTCAGAAAGTATTTAGACTCCTTCGCTGATTGACCACGGTGTTGTAAATTGAAATTTAAATGTTTAAAATTTGTAAATAATCACATTCAGTAACCCATACTTGCAAAGTTAATGTAAATGTAGTAAGAAGGGAAAAAACTGAAATATCCTTTACAAGTATATACAAACACTTCTTCAGTACTACAAAGTGCCAAACCAATTTTTGGGTATGTTTCTAGAAGTTTCACACACCTGGATTTGGACGGTTTACACCATTCTTCCTGGCAGATCCTCTTTAGTTCCGTCAGATTGAATGGGAACAGTCTGTGAACTGCCATCTACATTCAGTAACTCGTAATGACAAAGCAAATATCAAAAACTTAATAT
Source organism: Helostoma temminkii (assembly GCA_900302695.1). NCBI lineage: Eukaryota > Metazoa > Chordata > Actinopteri > Anabantiformes > Helostomatidae > Helostoma > Helostoma temminkii. The sequence goes on from OMLM01007991.1 coordinate 31,351, forward strand.
CTTTCATTTGCAAAATAAATGAAAAGATAATTTTTAAAGTAACATTGGCTATTTCTTGTGTAGAGAATGTCACATACCATGGCAGACGGACATAATGAGACATAAGAACAGTTTATCATTGCTGTAGCTATTTGGACTACTGGGAGTCAGGTTTTAAATAAGTTTAGAGTAGATCAGGAAAAAAAAAGATGCATCTTTGCTTTTAGTTGTACAACTTTATGATTTAAAAAATCTTGTAGTTTATTATGAGGATACAAAACTGTAATAATATGGTGCTCTTATGGTCTGAACTATGAACTTTGTTGCATGCTTGTTCTAATTGCTCTCTCCACCTGTTTCCTGACTTATCTTTACTGTCAACTATCCACTGGGTGGACATACCTATAAACAGCTGTAAAAAAAAATAATAGAGTTGCAATGCTACAGTTGCTTTAAACAAGTGGTGGTTTAAAATAATATCTGACAAAACTATAAAACACTAAGTCAGTTAGCTTTGAAGTTAATTTAAAATACATAGTACC
>OMLM01007992.1:0-12819 GCA_900302695.1 Helostoma temminkii
GATTAAAAAGATCATTATTCCCATGTTGATTACATTATTCAACAGGATTAACCATTTGTTGATCATGTTTATCATCTGTTTATACAGATTAATTCTGGACTGGAATGATATCTATTCATATCTTTGGGCCCATTCAAATTAAGACTGCGTTCGAGAATGTGAGTGAATCACAGGATTTCCACCTAAGCTGTCCAAATGATGATTTCAGAGATTTCCTCTCCACCAAAGCATATCCATGCAGGACTTATGCTTACAGCAACTTGCTGCTTCCTCTGCCTTCCACTCTTATAAGAGCCAGGTATCTAGGACATGTTGTGGCACCACTGGGAAAGATAGCCCTCCTTCAGCACCCAAGTAATGTGTGGGAGCTTTATTCTGCAGTGGCCTTCTCATCTCTCATCTGTGGTCTCCCACAGGCTGTTCATGACTGGAGGCATTGAAGCCACATAGCCTTGTTCCTCTAAATCAACACCTGTGTTTCTGACGTGTTCGCATGTGTAGCTAGTTTGCTAATGCTCTACTGTATATCCAAGAAAATGCCAAAACAGTTTTATGGCCACAGTGGGGGGCCATAAAACTGTACTAGCAGTAACAACTGCTGCTTCCTTGTTGATTTTTAATGGCATTGACAGGGTGCGCCCCCACTCACCATCCCAAATATCAACCCAATCATAACCCTGGTTCTTCCATGTTTGCTTGTTGATGCCACTTGTGAAACTGAAAATGTGAAACTCTCGACCAAAGGAATTTAAGTCTCAGTCTTTTTGTGACTACAATAACCGTAAACACTAAAATGCATCTACAGGTATGTGTGACAGATGGTTAGTCCTGTAGGGTTTTGAGGGATGAGACAGAAGAGTTCATCTACACACCTACAGTATGAATGCATCAGACAGGACGTCCAATCACAGAACATAGAAGCACAGTAGGGAGCAATACAGCTACACATCATATGATTTAATTTTTGATGCCCTACCTTATTTCCCTGTGTGTCATTTTGTAGTGACAGGCTGATGATGTTGTACAGGGCAGTCTCAAGACCCACAGGAGAAAGCTTGCCTGACAAAGACCATCTGGCATCTCATCATTATTCAGAACAACCCCAGACCCTCAGGACAGATTCTGCCTAGCATGTAAAACAGAGTGATATAACAAAATAATACCACATTGTTTAACAAATCATAACAATACTACCAATTATAGCCCCACTGCTGTAAAAAATGCGAATAAAACAATTTGTAAATCATATGTAAGTAGTTTAAATCCGGTATTTAATTGAAGATCACGTGCCCATAAGACAAGGACCATCCATTGCATGTGTTTGGTAAACTGTACATCTTTGAAGGCACTATTAACAATACAGGTTTTGGAGTAACATATGGTGTAATCGGGAGGACATCGTTTCCAAGGAAAGCCTTACTTATTTAACAAGACGATGCCAAACCATCTTCAGCATGTACTACAATCAAATAGTTCTCTACCAAAGGATTCTGAGTGCTAAACTAGTTTGCCTGCAGTGCAGACCTGTCACTGAAAATATCTGATGTATCATGAAGTGGGGAAAAGAAAGATGTGAAAGAAGGCCCTGAACTGTTGAGCAGCTGAAATCTTATACACAGCAAGAAGGGGGGAACTTTCAAAGCTAAAACAACTGGTCTCTTCAGGTCCTGTTTAAAAGAAGAGGTGATGCAACTCAGTCGTAAAAATGCCCCTAGCCCAATGTTTTTAAAACGTGTGGCTTACAATTAAAAATTAGCATATTAAAAAAATGATCCAAACTCACTTAGTATTTGAAATGCTGTATTTGTACTTTTCAATAAGTCAGTGAATGATGCAAATCACTGTGTTTTACAGTTTCTTCCTGCAAACAGGAAGCAGCATGGGTAACCACAGCGACTCCAATTAAATTGTCCAATTAAATGTAGACACGCACAAGTTCATGGGGTTTTTACATTCAGCCACCACATTCTCCTGGTTAATAACTACAACTACAACTGCAGCGATGCAAAAACTTGGAGGATCGATCACCAAAGATTATTTTAATGAGCATTTGCTTCAGATTAGTGTTCTATCCACTGTACTTGTTAATGATATTATTCATCTAAATCCTCAGTTTACAGGATTGGTTCTTCACCTTCAGGATCATGCAGATCTTTTATGAACCTTTTATTCATAACTTTCTTTGCCTCCTTTAATTCATGTTAGCAAGCTCATTTTAATTTAGATAGCACTTTGCACTTGGCTGTCAAAAATTTCTGTTGCATAGCAACAAGAATGACCTAATGCAGCTTGCACTGTTTGATTTCTTGCTCTCTCGCTTACATCTGACTTTCAAGCTGTGCTTTGCATTTGAGCTGAAGAAAAAAGCCCATATGATCATAGCCTTATAGCTGAGACTCACAAAGAGGCACAGGAAGGGCAGAAAAGAGAGAGATTCATCTGATGGCATCATGTTTCCATCATTATCCAGTCCTATGTCTAACATCTAAAATCAGATTGCAAACAGTGATGCTGTTAGAAAGAAAAGTTTGTTGTGAGGTGATTAGCAAATTGCCATCTGTTATTTAGTTTATGCACACATATTGGAGGTTGTGATGTCACTGTGAGGGTTACTACCTGTTACATCACCTGGTCTACCTCTTTCTTTTAACAACTGGACAATTAAAATGGACATTTAGTTGGGCCAACTGCAAATGCTGAATGTAACAATTGAGAGATTAAAGGACAATCAATGGTCTCTGTCCTGTGTCTGTTTTACAGAGACAAGTTAATGGTGTTCAGAGGTAGAGTTAAACATTAGCTCCCTTGTTAAAGACTGACCCACACTGATTTATCTGTGTGTGTGTGTGTGTGTGTGTGTGTGTGTGTGTGTGTGTGTGTGTGAGAGAGAGAGCGAGGATGATGAAGCAGCAAGATTTAGAAAAGGATTAGACGCTTAGTCAGTGTTTTGAATTGATTGATTTATAAAGTAAACCACCCAGAGTTTGTTCCAAAACCTGAACCATCCCCTTATTCTCCAGACTCAATGCTTTCCGGGATTTTACTGAGAGATGTATACTTTTGACTGTCTTAAACTTAAAATAAACTTCTGTTCACTCTTCAAACTCAAATCTCATTCTCATCGTTTCTCTCAGGTTCAGTTTTGCCCATTTGCTTTTGTTGTTTTGCTCTTCATTAGTATGCTGGTTATCTCTTACTGGTACAGTATGTTTAGGAGGAAATGAAAGAAGTGATTTTCCCACAGACAAATCAATAATTATTCCTTTTTATACAGAATTGCCATTATATTGACGAGTAGGCACCCTGGTGCGACATGACTGTTAATGTGACATAAGACATGCACATCAGATGTACGGTACGTTGCTTTGAAAAATTACTGGGTGATGACCATGATGTAAGTATTGCACATTTGAGACTCGATTTGGACTCAAACACAGTTGATGCACATTGAGTATAACATGAGCATAAAGATTCAGTTTCCTGTAGCAATGTGGTTTATGAAAGGCTGGCAGAGAAATGTTAACCGGACTGAGACTGACTGCTACAATGCTACAATCTCTGGAGCAAGAAGAAATACTGAAGAAGGTTGGAGGTAAAGTAGAACTGGGAGTCCCCCAACATCTGACGCTGCTTTGGGTCTTTCACACAGACAGTGGGGTGAGATCACTTCACCTCCAACACTCTTGCATGGTAGTTTAATGGAGGATCAACATGGCTTTCTCATGCCGGTTTGGTACTGTCCGTTTTATACAGCACAGCGAGGCAGCATCCCCACCTTGAAGGGGATTTGTAAAATGGGCTATTAATAAGGAGTGCTGCAGCACATTTGTAAAGCGCATGTTGTCAAATTTTCAGAATCGCATTTTTGGTCCATGGACTAGCTTGTCTACAGTTACGTGATTAAGTTTGCTCAGTTTGCCAGAAGAAGCATAGCTAACATAAGGCAGCATAAGATGAGGGTTGGGATGAGAGTTCTTACACTTTTTTTCAGTTTCAGATGTAAGGTTAGTCAAGAGTGACATTCAGAATCAATGAAAAGCTGCAACCTTTAGACCGAGAGGGAGGGAAATGACATGATTGCACTTCATGAAGACAGGTGCTATTGTGTTTCAGTTCTTAGTGTGTATTGCAGAGCTGAGATGAAAAGAGCAGAGCAGGCAGAGATGAAATCGAACAGAGTCTACTTTCATCAGGGAACACAGATGTTCCGTGGCCACTGAGCCATTTGCTGCATCTTCCCTTTTAATCTCTGTCAGTGGGTTGAAGAACAGCGTTGTGCTTGCTTGAATGTGTTGAGAGACATGGATGTTGAAAATATGCAAGACTAATTGTCAAAAATGAAGTTAAAGACACAACACAGTTGTGTTTAAAGTAGATGGTTAATTTATGTTGCTATTTGAATATTAGCAATGAATCAAAAGACTGTGTGTAGCAGGAAATTGGTGTTCATGCTTATGAACCGACTTTGCTTTTTCCCCTCAGATCTATGAGCCATTTTATGGTCTTTAAGCTCTTTGTTTTGAACTCATGGCTCACAATTGTACTGCTTTGGTTTGCTTTCACCACTCTCATTTCCTGGCACAGCGGGCAACTGTTTTCCTCCATGTTACCTGCAAAGCAACAAACACACACAATTAGTGACTAGCTGGTGAGTATAGCGGAACATTTAGCAGGAAGAGTCGCATATTTTCCAAGGGGCTTATTAACATAGCTAAAAGGAGACTGAACATTTACGTAGACTCACCAGGTGGGCAGGAACATGACTCAAAATGAAGTACAACGTATGTCGTCTGTGTAAATTAGCAAGAATTGCCTGTAATGCCATCTGACATGAGGGGGAGAAAGGCGTTTTAGTTGCCAGATGTTCTCCTTTCTTTACCAGTTAGTGATCATCATTAGTTTGCTGTTGCTGGGCAGGTAAATCTTTGCTGAAAACACTTGCATATTGTTGCAGAAATGTTGCCAACAATGAGACCAAAATGTACAGTAAATGTGCTGTCAAGCCCATCCAGGAACTAAAAGAAGCTTAAAGCTATGCTGCCTTACAAGGGCAGAGTCCATTCTATAGAAGCTGTGAGGCTCAGAAGAAAAGGATCAGAGTGGACAGAAAACTGAAGAGAGAAAACAACAACAAAAAAACAAGCAAAAAACTGGAACTTTGATAAAGTAGAAGACACTGTAATGCACAAAAAAATGAAAGTTACAATCATTCCTAAACAAATAATTCTTGCAACCTGAGGAAATATAAAAACAAGCAAACTTGAAAACATCAAACTAATGCAGAAACTACATGTATAATAAAGCACAATGCCAAATGCATACAGTATATAAAAATGTATGCTGACAATATTTTATAAAATAACATACAGAAATTCTGACAGTGTAGCAATAAACAAACACTGACTACATTCAGCCACCATCTAACACCTTTATTGATAGGTAAACATCACCTCAAAACCTTTTATTGTCGGCTGTGAATAAGATGAAGCAGTCGCTCACTCTGTTAAAGCTCTCGAGCCCAAAGGGGAGTACCTCAAACCCTCAGAGATGAAGAGGACACTCCAAAATCTTTCAAGCCTTTGAAATCACTCTTGGTAAAAGTGTGAGCTCGGGCAGTTTGACATGAATGATCCTACTTGCCACTTTGACTATAACACAACCCATTCTAGGAAACACAATAATGGAATGTCGCATTTACCCACAATGTTATGGCAAATATGAATTACTATGATTTGAACATTTGTTAAATAGACCGAATGTTTAACTTGTATAGGTCATTTTAATGTTTAAGAATTATGACCAAAAAAAAGCAAATCTAAAAATGTATTTATCACACAACCCATTCTAAGATGCACAATCTTAAAAAGAAATACACTCACTATACCATGGAGTTGTTTTAAAGGCTTTTCGCAATCCCCAAAGCAGAGCCCCTAGTTAGGCAACATTTTTGTAGCGAACGTAATCATTATGTTGTCAGGCAAAGTATTTTGTAAATTAATGAAATGTCACACTATTTAACCAGAATCTAGTCACAAGGAAGTGGTTGGGGTGGATAGCGGGTGTAAACGCGCAGGACTGGCAATGTGTAGACCCAAGCTTGAGACCAGAGTCCCGAGTGAGGCTACATTTATGCAAGAGAAATACTTTGGTTAGGGGTTAGAGACAGACCCTAACCCATTACTGTGAGTGCCTGAACCCAACCGTAAAACATGTTAATATAGATGGCGTGTTTAGATATTTTAGCAAAAAAAAGGATAATTTGGTAAACAAAAATACATTGCCTCTGGACATTTAATCAATGTGTTAAATATCAATGTATTTGCATAATTGTATTTGCGACTTGTAATTTACATTTATTGTGAACAAATGGTCATTGTGTTGGCAGAAAGCGCAATCCAGTTTCAGTTACGTTTCTGAGGAAAACATAATCGTGATTGCAGTTTAGTTGTATAGGAACGTAATGTTTAGGAGAAAGAGTTGGGTAGTCAGGGGAGAATATATATAACACATAAATGACACATTTGTTTAAAAAACTGTCAAGACAGCAGTGCAATCCAACATGATAAGAGATTTTGTTTCGTCACAGACCTGCAAGTAAGTAATTGCTATTAATTGACCATGAAGTAGACGGTTATAATTTATTTTACATTTCATACTGACACCACTTTTAAGGTTAAAAGGTTTTTGTTAAAACTGCATTATGCAGCTTATGCTAACTCTACCACAAAACTCCAAATGAATCCACTGTTCTCCACCCAGTCCACCTATATTCTGTCCTGTCCGCTACAACCTGCCATACTCTGAAAGTGAATAGATAGAAACAAATGTCTAGAACAGCTTGTGCTGTGAGACTGATCTCACAGGACGCTTCGACAGTAAAGTCACATACTGTAGCTTTAAGATCACTGGCTTGTGTCCCTGAGTAATGTTGGTTTCCAGTCAGATCTGATCATTCTGTGGACCCTGTTGTCACATCCTAGGATTTTACTTGTTCTTAATTCACTTGTTCACTCCTGAAGTCCCTTGTGATTTGACAAAGAAAATACGTGAATATGTTGAAGAATAAAAGTAAAAGCTCTAACTCACCTAATATAACTTCATTTCAAATAACAGTACTGTTTACTGTTTACTGTTATTTTGCTTTACTGTTCCACTTGTTTCAAAGTGCTAAAACCAGGTTTTAAAAACATTTGGAAACATGATCTTGTCACTGTTATTTGCTTTGTCATCTTTGTGTGAGGCTTTTTAATAACTGGACCCAAAAAGAGACTGATAACACCATGAACAGTTTATTAAAAGGGGGTTGAGGGGCTGAGTCTGGGTATAGAGGTGGCCTCTGGGAACTGGAAGTTCACGACCAGTAGATGGCGCTCACCATCCCTGGGCACAGACGGTGCAAGAGTGGTGAGGCGTTGTGGTGGTAAGAAATCCAGAGTCAAGATTGCAGCACGCAGTGGCAGTGTGCGCCACATGGATACTGAATGACAGACTTGAAGAACAGCAGGTGGTTAATGTCTCCACAACACACTCAGCACAGGAAAAGAGAGAAATAAACAGAATCTGAAACATAAACAAACTTTCTTCAACAGTCCAAAATTATAATCTGCAATAAATCACATCCAAACAGACCAGGAATATAAAATAAATCATGTTGACATTATTAAAGCCAGGATGAAAAGGCAGACAGGTGCAGTCAAACACCAGGGAATGAATCTTAAACAGATAACATGCAATATGTCGAGTGTGTTAGCAGGGCTGCTTAAAAGGAGAGAGGTACAGGCAAACTCAATCCGGTTAAGTACACCACACAGTAAGCAGGAAGCAAGACAGAAATCTTCCAGACACCAGAAGTGATTATTAGGAGACACACTCTTCAAAATAAAAGCCTTCTAACCTGGAAGCTGGAATGAAACCATGAGAATTCAGATGGTTTACGAACCACACCTTGAATAAGAATGTTTCACCAGTGACCTACCAACAAATTTTTCAGTCTAACCATAGTCTTAGTCATAGTCTAACCATAGAGTGATTCACTTCGCTGCCATTGATTTTGACATATAATTTACAATTAATCCATAGTGTTTGATATTTCATCTAGTTGTACTTGTTAAGTATATTCTAAAGTTAATACTAGATAATACTAAGTACTAAGTAGATTTAAATTTAGTTTTATTATTATTTTTAATGATGATACTAAAACAGGAACACTTCACACTAGGTATGAACTAGGGAAGCAGGACATGTAAAGAAAGCTATTGAATGTCACTGATAACGCTTGATGAGAGCGATGATGAAGAAACTGCTGGGAGATCACTGAACTTGCAGCCTGATGAAAGATAAACATATGGAAAATGATATTCACAAGTTACTTTACACAGGCTTTGCTGCTTATTGAGTTTGTGTCCAATGAACAGACTATGACAGACGCAGCTATCATCATTATTAAGGCAGAGGAAGAGATCAGGAGGTATCACAAACTGGAGCAGGGCACCATGGGGGTTGATGTCAGTGATGCAGGTAAAACCACCTGGAAGGTAGATCATAAACAAAAGAACAGGTTTTATAAACACACTGTTGCCTTGATCTGATTCGCTGACACTACATCCTTGTTCATTAGTGTGTAATGCTAGTGTGTAATTAGTGATGCTTTATTGTCTGCAGAACACGTGAATAATAAGGAAAGATTATACTTAGATATCTGTCGCAAGGAGCACTGTCTCACCTGGGGCCCTCACTAATTACCCATCTGTCCTGGCCTGCCCTTCCTCTTCAGCAGTCGGCTCCTTCCGCTTTCATTTACTTTAATAAGTAGTTTAAAACGTACCAGTGCCAGACTTTTTTTCTTTTGTCCACCTTAATCACGAAGCAGTTACAGCGACTTGGCTATCACCAAGTAATTTCCCAGTGATGTATTGATTGTCTTAATGTTTACTGAAAACTAACACAACCTTCCTGGTTGTTAACTTCAACTCGTGCTCACTTTCGGTTTTGAGTTAAGTCCATGGTGAAATAAACAACTAAATGCACTATTAATACTTGTTGTGTAGGTTAGATCTTGGGTCACTGTTGTAATTGTAATTAAACTGTGTTGACATTAAAGCTATTGCTATACAACCTACCAGCACTACATCTCCTTGCATTCACAGCTCAATTACAGATACTTAACTTCTGTTTTGGCATTTTACAGGCAGATTTATTAAGGAAATGTCACCTTAACTCAGTTTCAGCTTAAACCAAATTTAACCTATTTGTTAGGTAATTAGTGAGCTTTAGAAATGGACCATAAGCTGCTATAAAACTATACTATAATCTTTGCTTACTCATATACAATCTTAGTTTGCCTCACTACACTGACCATAACATTTACCAATTCTGCTGTACATACTCCCTGATTTACAAAAGGTTTGCCCGTACTAAGACATGTAAACTTGATATTATGTGCAAAACACAACTTGAATTAAGGGTGTGACCTGAGACCTGCGTCTTCCACATGATCAAAACGGCGCACGCTTTGCCTTTATAGTGGGGCTTTTGGCCCAAGTTAAGTATCTGTAATTGAGCTGTGAACGCAAGATGTAGTGCTGTTGGTATTCAGGGCAACACCTCGACTGGCAGGTTTTATAGCAATAGCTTTTGTGTCAACACAGTTTAATTACCATTACAACAGTGACCCAAGATCTAACCCACACAAAATACAGGGAGGAGAAAATGCATATAAATATACTGAGTAGACACAATGAGATTTATCAAGCCTGAAAACGATTGTGGTGGCTGGGTTTGCATTTTTATTATAGTATTATTAAAGATGTGTCAGTGTTTTTCTTTACCATGTCACTTTAAATCAAAAGACAGACAGTGTTCTGAATGTCATTAAACCTTTGATTTACTTTACTTTTATTGAATTTATTATTATTATATTATTTATATTTACATTTTAAAAAAGGGGTGCAATCTGCTTGCACACAGATGGCTGCTGTTTTTCTGGCGATGAGGATGCATAAGAGAAAATGAAAGAGTTGAGAACACGTGTTTATGCATGCTGTTATATTTGGAATAGCACGGATGGTCTGACAGACTGGTAATTGGTTCAGGTATCAATGCTGACATGGTTTTGAAGTTTTAAAGAAAATGGCCATTCTTTGTCATACAGAAATCATTATTATGAATTTAACATTAGCTACAAGAGTGGTGATAGTACAGTACATCATTGTGGTTAATGTGCAAAATTAATTGGTTGTAAAAAATTAAATCTTTTAAACTGTGTTTTGAGGTGATCTTTCTCTAGGAAGTGGTAAATCCAAGGTTTAATGACATTCAGCACACTGTTAGTATTTTGAATTAAAGTGACATGGGAAAGAAAAACACTGACACATCTTTAATGTCATGGTTTCCGTTCCTTCCACCTGTTTGTCCCTTACTCCATATTTGGTCTTTTTCCTTTTCTCCTGCCGACTCATTATTCCATTAATTACTCGAATTGCATTCACCTGTTCTCCCCCTTTTCACATATAGGTCCTCCCGTCTCCTCCTCTGCCAGAACTCTCCGACTAGTGTATTAAACCTGGACCGAGCGAGACTACTGAGAAGTGGATTACGAACTTTATATTTATTAGGATCAGTGTATGATCTGGATTGTCTTTGGATTTGTGCTTATTCACTGTATACTTACCTGAAAACGGCATTAACCAACCATGTGCTAGTCTCCACCGTTTCCCCAGTCTCCCTCAGTTCATGCATACCACCTGCTCACAGTTCATGGAGGCAGCCAATTACCGGATATAGACCTCACCTTGGACCTGCGGACCTCACTTCCTGTTTCTTAACGGCCACAAACTCAAACCACAATAACTCCTTGTGTGTATAGAATGTGTTTTATAGTATTAGTACATTAAAGCAGACACTTTGATTAGGTTTTCTAACGTTATAGCATGCATGACAGACAGTTTTATGTATGTGCGAGAATAAAGCAAGTATTTGCAAGAAGGCTCATCTAATTATTATTCTCTAATACATCTTGGCAAGGACCAGTCCAGACTGTAGATATGAGCAGGCACCACAAATTACCTACGTATGACACTGTAATGGACATAAAAGTTTTAATTTTTAAGTATCAAGACATTTATTCAACAGATCGTACAGAATAAGTGATATCACCAACAGCCCTTAAGGTTTATAATCTACAAAACCAAATGTAACACAAACTGAATAAAACACAATTTGTATGAATCCCTCTACTTGTGGTTTGAGAGCTGGTTATTCCTAGCAGCCAATTTGAGATTGAGACACTGACAAAATAGTTTCAGCAGTTGGTGGTTGTGTTGTCAAAAAATGAAAGTATTGCCTGAGGAGATTACACTTGAAACGTGACTGGATATGTTACAGCTTGATGTCATTATAGACATCTGAAGCCTTTTGGGTTAGTAACATTGTTCAGCTTAGTAGGTAACTTTAAAGTTTTCACACCACAATACATTCACTAGATAGATTTATAGAGAGCTGTTTTGATAGATATAAATATTTTGACACATATATGTATTTGGAGCAGGTCTAAATTCTCATAGCAACTGTCTAATAGCAAACTCACAGTTTCCTTTCAGAACTTTCAAAGTGCTGCATGATTTCAAGCTACTCACTCGTCATTAATGGCCATTAACACTGCTGTAGATGTAAATGTATTTTCAGGATTCAGCACTATGGGCTTTTCATGGATAATGTGTGTCCTCTCTTAAGTTAAAAAGTGCTATGGGTGTGCGTTCATTATTGCCCTGTGGGTTTTTTCACAGCCTGCTGTTAACTTGTCACTGCTAGCACATTTATTATAAGGAAGAACGAATAAAGGCAGTTCTGGCTGCGGAATTCCACAAATACTAAACAAAGGCTGAACCAGTCTGACTAAGTTGCCACAGGTGCCAATACCACAAAGGAGGAAAATAAAAATGAATTTTGCATTTTTATTAGGTGTGTCCAAGACACAAAAGGTTATGACTCTTTGTGTTTTACCAGCCTAGAAATGTTGTGTTTGTTTATATTTGTTTCTTTGGTGACAATCAGATCACATGTTATGTCCAATTAGCAGTTAATCTTCTTTTTCACTGTGCCTTTGATCAGTACTCTCTCATGTTCTGCTGTTGGTCTGCATATGATCTGCAGTAATTTATTTGCTTTATTTACTACATTTTGTGGTTTTACTGCACAGAGTTTCAGTTTTTAGTGTCAAATGTTGTTCGGATCTATCACTGTGCTCTGTAGTAGGTATCAGGCCATGCCATCATAAATCTGCTGAGCTGCATGACACCGTTTTCTAGACCCAAACAGCATTTTTTTAACTGCCTCTAACTTCTGCTCGTACCCAAGCAATGAGGAAACACTCAGTGGCTTGTCCCAGCCTCATTTCTATCTGCTTTAGATAAGTTTCTCTATCTAGCTCCACTGGCTTGAGTGATAGTTTCACCTAAATACCACAGTCTTCTTGTTAGTACAACTAATTATCTAGCTCTACCAGACCTGCTGGTAGATAGCAGTTATTGTATATAAGAAAATGAACACTCCCTGATGTAGTGTACATTCAAAAAATATTTTATTGTCCTAACCAAGCAAATAAATCCTTGAGTAAAAGTGGACATTTGTGCCAGAATTGAAAAAATTGGAAGAAATTCCTGAGATGAAACCTCAAAACATGTTGCCTCATGTGACTCACTGATGTAGTGGTTAAAAATGGAAGTTTAATTGTTGAACTATTATAAATAGAGATATTCAAAACATCACAGACAACCTACTAAATTAAAATAAAATATTTGCTACAAAACAACACTGGTACCT
>OMLM01007993.1:0-14941 GCA_900302695.1 Helostoma temminkii
GCCACCGAGAGAGAGCGCTTGAACACGGACAAAGTGACTGGACACTTGTAGCAAACTCCGGCCATGCGAGAAACCAGACAGCAGGACAGATCCTGCAGCTACAAAGCGACGCTGTCCATGTCAACGCCACAGCTGGAGGGTTCGCTGTGAAACGCAAAGTCCATGTAGAGGACAAGTGTGAGCGGGCGAGCGGGTGAAACACTTTTAGGACGCTGAAACGAAGCTGTCCGCTGATCTGGAAACAGCCTGGCCTCAGTGCGTTTCTTAACAGCGTCAGCGCACAGCGTTTGCAGATCTGCTGTTATGATTACAACAGCTCTGCCCCTCCTCTGCCCAAAACAACACTGCTGCAGGAAGCAACGGGTTTCAACACTGTTTATAGCGAGGAAATGTGAACATTTAAAGCTCCACATCCCTGGTGCATCTGCGTGTGCACTGAGCCAAGGTTTCCTTCATGTGATATAAAACATAAAACATGCAGGAAATAATAAATAAGTTTAGATGTGAAACTTCCATCGTTATTACTTTGGTTTTTTAGTCATCTGTAAGTATTTGGACTATAAAAAAAATGCAACGTATTTACTTCCATGGTATTAATGATTAACAAAGAGCACAAATCATAACAAATCTGCAACGACTGAATCATCAGGCTGTTTGGGGAAGTGAGCCGCAAACAGAATCGTGTTCTGCTGACATCTTGTGGGACACAGTGGGAAAGACATTAGGATGTGCTGCAGCAACATGTCTGTCAAATTCTGCCTCTAAATATTCTGCACTGGACTCTTAGGTCTCCTTTTATTCATTTAGTATATATTTTAGGCCCTTGTGTGTCTGTTTTTGGTCGTTTTCATCTATTTGTTATATTTTTTATCGGTGTTTAATCTCTTTCTCTGCAAACTGATCTCTTATTTTGCATATGTCTGTTTTAGTTTTAGTTGGTTTCATCTTGTTTTGCTCATTTTGGGCTGTTTTGTTGTCACTCAGTGCTACGTCTGCATCTTTCACTGAGCTCTGTGACTTTCAATCAAGAAATGTTAAGCAGAGGCTCAGTAATCCGTCCATGTCTGAAGGTTATGGCACCAGTTGTGGTAAATCTTGTTTAATAAAATGAAATTTTTGGTAACATCAATCATAATACCTTCTGTGACCATGGCACAAACATTCATATCAGCCTCACCGACACACTACATCACCACTTCCTGTGGTGTTTCTTGGCAATCTATTTTAATCAGGTTGTGGTCAGAGGCCTGTAACCTGCTACCATGTGGATCAGATCATAAAGTCTGACTGGTCTGCGTGTTTTGTCTGTGATCAGTCAGATTTTATGATCATCAGTGATGAAATGCACCTGTTGGTTCTGCAGGGTCCAATCACAGTTGACCTCAGGTGGAAGAACTGCTGTGCGGATCTTACACATTAATTTTTATATGAATGCACTAAACTCCTGATCAGTTTCACTGAGTTAACGTATGTAGGTTCATGCTGACTATCAAAATAGAGACACTAGCTGCAGGACTGTGTCTCTCTGAGGGTCACACTGGTGTTAAAACTGTGGGATTAGCCTTTAAACACACACAGCATCTCTCTCTGCTGGTGAACCCTCCGAGCTCATTATGTAACGTAAATCCTAAGTCAACGATCATCTCTGCCTCTCTGTGTCCGAGCCAACACAGCGGTGAGAGCTAACAGATCTAATGTGACAGGGTCCAATTAGCTGATTCTGTTTCCATCGGATCACACAGCAGTAAAGCTGAGCGCAGTGCATCTGCATGTTGCAAACACTAAACATGTTATCAGTCCTACACGGGCTTCCGTGTTGCTGTTGTGTCGCCTGCGCAGCTGATGCTCCACGACAGGGACATTCTGTGCCACAGTTACAACAGTGCGTCCTGCCTACATGTGGAAGCAGAATCACTGGGCTTCATTCCCACTGAATGTTTTCCAAAGCGTTTACTCACATAATCCAACTTCGGCATGACAGCTCTGCATCCCCCCATTTTGAATTTAAACAGGTTGAGAATTTCCTCCGGATGACCCAGTGACTTCAGGATGTCCATGCTGCGTCAGGTGCTCGGCTGTTCCCGTGACAAACTGCGGTTTGAAGCCGGAGAGGTGTCCCCATCAGAGCGATCCGTCGCTAAGACGCAGACGCAGGCGCAGCGCCATGTACAGAGGACGGCTCAGGTCGCAACACTCGTCAGATCGACTCACGCCTCCGATTGGCTGGCGAGTCATGGGCTTAGTGCTCCGCGTCCAATGAGCGGCGAGAGCGTCTGGTGTGACGTCCCGCCACAGCGACCTGTCAGTGAAACGCGGCTTCGGATTGGTCAGTTATTTATCAGGGGCCACACCGGCTTCATAAGTGAATAATCCCTGTACACAGTCTTCACACACACACACACACACCACTGCCTGACTCACAGTTATGGGATACACTCTAAAGATAAAGGAAATTAATTAACAACTTTTTTTAAGTTCTGACAACATCTGGTGAAATTGAGTTGAGCCAAAAAAGAACATGGTGTAAAGAGAATTAGCTTTTCTGACAGAATAAATGGATTTTTATTTACCATTAGCATAAAGGCAGCATGAAGACAGGTTTTTTAAGTTGAGTGTCCATAAATATTAAGTTGCTGAAAGTTGTTTCTATGTATTTAAAAAGCCTTTAAGTCACATGTACGTTTTATAATAACTAAAAAATACAAGCAATCAGTTTAATATCATGTTGGTGTTTCACACCCTCTATGCTTTAGAAATAATCATTATGGAATAAAGTGGTAAACTCAAAGTACCAAAAGTGTGAATTACATCAAAAGGTTTTAAAGTTTTAAACTCCCACTTTGGTATCACTTTGTAAAACATTGTAAAACTGCAGCAACAAACTTTCTTTTACCATGTAAAAGTAACAAATATACTTTACTCAAGACAAACTCATCTGTGTTTGCTGTCCACTGAAGACATTTGGGGTTTCAAATGAAAAACAACTAAAAACAGACACACAAGGAGCTAAAATATACAGAAAAAAACAATAGAAGTAGACGCAGGAGTCTAGTGCAGAATATTTAGAGGCCAGAATTTGACAGACTTGTTGCTGCACCTCAGCACAGCACATCCGAATGTGTCTCTCCCACTGTGTCCCACAAGATGTCAGCAAAACACGATTCTATTTGCAGCTCACTTCCCCAAATAACTGCATGATGCACATGCAATTCTCTTCTTACAGATTTGTTATGATATGTGCTCTGTGTTAATCTTTAATATCACGGATATATATCACGATCCAAAGATATTCTTGCTGTATAAAGGGACAAAAAAACACATTTTACTTTTTAAATCATTGTTACACATTTGCATGCACGAGCGCATGATGCATTGCATCTCTACAGTTTTCCCTGTTGCTTTCTGTTTCACATACGAGCACATATGTGAACACAGCAACTTAACAATTTTAAGTTAAAGTATATTGAATTTCTCAAATAATACACCCTGTAGCACTAAACACATACACAGAAACACATAAAGAAGGAAGGAGAGTATGAAAAGAAATGTAACTTGCTGATACAGACATGGCTGAAGATATTTACAACTCTAATTCCAAAAACTCTACACTGTAAAATCTACATAAATATAGAATGCAATGAATTACAAATCTTATAAACCCATAGTTTATTCACAATACAACACAGAAAACATACAAAATGTTTAAACTGAGAAAATGTGCCATTTTTAGAAAAAAAATATGGTAATTTTGAAAATCTTGGCAGAAACACTTCTCAAAAAAAGTTGGAACAGAGGCAACAAAAGTCTGGAAAAGTAAGTGGTGCTAACAAGGAAGAGCTGGCAGAACTAATTAGCTGTTAACTGGCAACAGAGCAGTAACATATAAAATAACGAGCATCTTAGAGAGTCAGAGTCTCTCAGACATAAAACTGGGCAGAGGTTTAGAATATATTAATACACACACACACAATCCACAGAGAAATACAGTTGAATCCGATCCAAAATCCACAAACATATCCACAGGTCAGATTCCAGACTGTTGCACATGTGTAGCTCCCTCAGCTAATTACAGAAACTGCAAGAAAATTCAAAAAAAATATTAAACAATTGTACCAACCCCAAATTACAGTAATGATCATTATGTTGATAATTAAGAGCTCAGGCACCAGTCCTCCATAGGTGCTGTTTTCATGAGTTAAAAACAGTTGCAATATACTATTTCTCCCTGTTGTGTTTTTAATTATTGCAGCCATACTTCCCAGGTGAAAAAAAAGTATACTGAAGTGTGTTTCAAGTATACTGAGATCTTCAATAGTACATTGTAAGTATACTAAGAAGTTTACTATGTATTAACTTTATGATTCTATGAATATACTTGGACTGTACTTCAAAATAATTGTAATAAAGTACACTTTCTATATAAATATACTTTAATTGAAAGCTGAAGCTCAAATGCACTTTTTTATACTTTGGTATTCAATGTATTTATGGTACATTTTAAAGTATACTCAAAGTGATGATTGAGTTAAAATAAAATAAAGTTAAAATTGAGAATATTTATGAAGTGCACTTATTTATACTCATACTAATTGTTAATTACATTACATAATATGGAGTAAAAAAAGGGCTTGTCTTATATTATACTTTATTTGACAGATATGTTACAAATCATCTCAACATATCAGTTAAAGAATGTTAAAACAGTAAATCTCCATCGCTGCCTCTGGCTCCTGTCCACCTCATCACAGGTGTCTGCATCACTGTGATCTGTAAAAGACAAAGGTAAAGTAATTAAAAAGTGCAACAAAGCAGTGTCTACATTAGCAGATCATGGGATAAACCTCCAACTCAGTCTGGGGAACAAAGCTAGTAAAATTATTGTGCTACTTCTAGGCTTTGCATGACTAAAAATGTCCCACTGGTACATTTTCATGGCTGTGGATATTTGGAATTTTAAAATAGTCCTTCCATGTGGATACTGGGACTACAAACTCCACATGGCTAATTTACATATCACAATCTGAGCACATGGCTACTTTACATAAGCACATGGCTAATTAGTATACTATGCCAAGCACACAATTAAACTTATTTTTTACTTACATATCCAAAGGTGTGTTGTGCTCTCCTCCACACAGGAGAGACAACTCCTCTGCACAAGTCTCAGCAGTCCATCTGCACCTCAAAGACAAGGGACACTCCTCTGAAGTCCACAATGTTCATGTTCTGGACAGGGAGGACAACTGGTTCAAAGGAGGCTTCAGAGAATCTATTCGCTGTAGGATTAAAAGACCATCCTTAAACAGAGGAGGTGGTTTACAGCACAGTCTATCACCTATTTACAATGCAGTGCTTTCACCACTACCCAGTTGGTTTCAGTCGTTCAAACCTGGTCACAGTGACACACCTGAAAGACAGGAAGATGCTAACGACCCCTGACCCCACAGTGGATATAAGCCTGCAACTGCAGCCAGTCAGTCAGACCTGATGAAGCCTTCTGGATGGAAGGTAAAACGTCTTAAAAAACTAAGACTAGCACTAAGACTATTTTTGCAAGGGATGGTTCACTAGGTAGATGGAACTATAGCGTCTGTCATTGGTAGGTATTCATATAAAATATGTTTATTAAACCATAGTTGCCCTGTACTAAAGACAAGTACAAAAATCCCTCCACCACTTCTCAGCTTTCACGCTTTTACATCTGTGCCTTGCCACAGACAGAATTACAATTACAGTAATGGAACAAACCAAATTAATTGTTGCATTCACCTTCCATCCTCATATGAATTTTCATTTGTACCATCTGTCACACTCTGCAGCACAGTTACTCTGCCATAGAGGGCCGTCCTACAACTGATCCACAGTCACATGACCACAATCAACCAGGAGCTGGCTAATGTTCACAAAGAGGCTGCTGCACTGACTGTGAAGTCAGACCACCACTGCCATGAACACAGACCATAACATGTATGTAAATAAATGTAATTAATGTAATTATAATGTATTTCAAACATGTTGGATTTTAGTGTACTTTGTATACTTATTTAGTACTTGTAATTTGAATGAAGTGTAACTGAGCATACTAGTACTACTACAGTGAGGATTTATTCATGATATATTACCTCCATATTTGTATACTTAAAGTTGTTCCACTTTAGCACACTCAAGCACACTTAGTACACTTAAAAGTGTCCTTTTCTATAACTTATATACAACCTAATACACTAAGTACAAATTAGATTGTTTCAAAATAGCACTCTTTAAGTATACTAACTATTAGTGTGGCTTATTAGAGTAAAATATAGGGTCTTTCCACGTGGGTGGTTTCAAAAGATAAAGAGACGTGAAGAAACTGATGAGGAAGCAAAATTATAATGAAAACTTTTCTCGCATTTTAAGGCATAACACAGAAGAAATTCCTGGCACAACTTTACCTACTGTCAAGGTGCATAAATGAGGAAACAGGCTGAAAAGATCAAATCTCCAGCAACACTTCCAGAAAGGTAAACAACTTTATTAACACATTTAAGCTAGTGGCCTTCACTGGGGTCAGTTAAAAGTACATTTAAACAACAGATTATAATACAACCAGTCCTACAGAGACACATGCTAATGAGCAAGTAGGAAGAATTTACATTGGTGTAGTTATACATCATGTGGTTTCTAGCTTGTAGACCTCTAAAATTAGCAGGGAGACATTGGGTGTGTCCATAGATTGACACAATGATTTGAAAGTTTCACTTTCATCTGTCACCTTTGTCATGAACATACATGCACTAGGATTATATTAGAACTTCTTGAGCCTTGTAAACCTAACATTAATAATGCAACTGTAATTTTATACATTTTGCTCCTGGGCACACACCTGTGAACTGGAGCCAACTTTGCATCAATCAGGAATTACTGAGATCTACAGATGAATCCAGAATCTCCAAACAGTTTTGTTTGTATTGTTCTTTCACATTTATGCTTTTTTTTCTTTGAAACAAACATATCACTTACACTTCAGTCGGGAAGTGGACTAATGTTTCTCCTCTGCATACATCTGTGAACCTGTCAAACTGGAAAACTTGTCAAACTAGAAAAAAGGGGCACTGAGAATGACACACACATACACACACACACTGTATGGCAGAAAGCAGCAATCATAAATGTACAGGTTAGGCAATATCTATACAGCCTTGAGCATTAGCAAGGGGAGTAGGTGGGAGCTGACTTTTGCACACTTTCAAAAAGATTTCTGAGTAAACACAATGAAAGTGCAACTGTCTCCTGGTGTTTAGTTTGTCTCGACTTTTCAGCTTTTATGAGCCAAACTCAACATAACGAAGCTATAACTACAGACCTAAACTAGGTAAAGGAAAGAGGAGAAATTCTAATTAAATAACTGTTGAACTGCCAGGAGTAAGGAAACAGGATTCAACTTCCCATGTGAGTAAACCTACATTTTACATAAAGAACAAAACTGTATCTATGATGTCCTGCCTTTAAGAAGCTGAAGGCACTACATGGGCTTTTCCATGAATGTTTTTATTCAAATAAACCATTATCTAGCAACCATCATGTCCTGGGAATCCTAGGGTTTAATGTTGAGCCGCTGTACATACAGTTGTACACCGCTTTCTGATTCTCCACGTAATCAGTCAGTTGTTTTTGTTTAGGTGGAGCCGTAAGCGACCTCTGTTGCATGGATCTGAAAACGAGCCTCCGCTGTGCGCTAAGAAATGTCTGGCAAGTCCAGAAGCTCTGCTGGACAGATGTGAGGCAGAGAGAGCCACACATTATGTCAGACTGAAGTAAGGACTTGCTGAGTAATGACATTTATGTGGGGAGTGAGGGGACTGTCAGTACTGAATGCCTCTGTAGTTTAACTCTAAGGCCTGTTTGGATTAGTAAACTAATAGACTGAACATTATTATATAACATTAATATAATTAATTTGTACTTTGCATATTATTTTCTTTTAATCAATGCAACAATTTTTTAAAAATGTATGAAAATTAAGATATACAGAACTCTCATTTTTAAGACATTTAATTTAATTTAATTATACAGACAGTTAAACGGCTGCTGCATTCAGCACCACGTTGAACAGACACATATGAAATGGTTATCTCTCAAATAATTTGTTTGGCAAAATACCCATACTGAAAATATTGTGTTTTTTATATCCCTGTTGCCCATTGTTATTATTATTATTAATTGTTCTCCTAAAGCTGGATGTTTTTTGTTTTGTTTTTTATGTTACAGCAGAAGCTGTGCTCACTCCTGCCAGTATGACGTGAATGAGGAGGAAAAGCAGCAGAGCAACAACAAGCACCTCTTTGAGCAGATATCATGCTGGGCTGACACTCAATCCTCGGTGAACAAAGTAGTGGAGCTTCTCAAGTTCACACAAGCCCCTAGAAACATTTTCCTCGACAATTCAGTGAACAATAAATTTCTAGAGTTTCACCGTGATATCACTGAGGAATGTGGTGCAGAAGATAAGCAGCATTCGTGGGCTGTCATTGAGAAACAGGAGGAGATTGTCATGTATGGACCTTATTATCCCAACTACAACAACAAAGAGCACAGTGAGGACCTCATCATTAAACAAACACAGGAACTTCTGCAGTCAGAGGATGTCTCAGAACACTGGAAGGTGTTTGTTTTCACCATGAACAGTCCGTGTTTGGCTAGAAACACAGATCCATGCATGCTAAACCTGGTTCATAAGGCTCAGGAGTGGTGGAGTATATATGGAGTGAAGACTTATATTGGCTATGTGAGATGCTGGGGCTTCAAAGGAAACAAAGAAAATTTGTTCCGCAATATTAATTACCAACAAGTGGACTGTATAAATCAGACTGAGGACCATGAGGGCTATGTTAATGCAACTGGAAAGAGAACTGATCTTAATCCTTTATGTGAAAATCTCTATTCCACTGCTAAACACCTCCTGGAGTCTGGAGAGGTGATCTTCCCTTTGACCACTATGCAGGCGCAAGACTGGAAGAGTTACTTCAAAAACATGCACAGTATTACTGAAGGCAAACCAGAAGAGGAGAAAAAAGTTTTGACGCAAGAAGTGAACACGGTGATCGAAGCTGCACAAGCTCGACTCCCACAGAAAAGTGGATGTTTTGAAGAACATTTAGAAATCGGGAAGAAATTTGCACTCGAGTACACTTTCAGCCAAAAGGTGTCTGATCCCCTCCAGGATCAAATGAGACTCATACTTCAGCGGTGTTGGAGAGAGACGGCACAAGATAAATATGCAGAGTTCATCAGGGAGAAACTGACTGAAGACTTTAATCGATGTACAGTTGAGCTTTTTATCGAAGATATCAAAGAGTTCACAAAAGATTACTTACAAATAGGAAGGATACAGTTCATATCAAATGATTCATCTCCACTTACGCTCTGTAACTAAACACTCATCATGTATACATACTTCTGAAGCAGAATGAACGACATCACGACTTTGTATAATTTGCATTATGTCAAAATGCTTTGTCTTTATTAGTTTCCTCAGTAGAGCTACAGTTGCACACACTGAGAAATCCCACCTCCTGAACTCTTGTACAACTCTCTCTGCATCTTTTACTTACAATATAACACAAACAGTGTATTACACAATTATACTGGAGTGGAGTTTTTACATATATGTTCATATAGTTGTTAATTTTGTAATTACATGTGGCAAAATCCCACATTTACACACGTTGCTCCCATGCTTGTCACAAGCAAATAAAAGCAGTATCTATAACGTACTGTACAGTTTTAATACAGCACTCCTCCATTCAGTCTGTCAAGTAACCTTTATATAATAGATAATAATTAGTGTATATGATAATGTAGTTCTTTGGAAAGTAAAGTATTAGACACTTTCAGATGCATGTCTGTGCTAGTGTCAGCAGAGGGAGCTACGTGCCAGTAAATCCATCCATCACATTTATCATGTGCAATTTCTCGCCACATAGGTAGTTAAACATGTTTTTATTAACAGATGTCAATAAACAACCAATACTGACGTGTATTTTTTATACTTTACATTGAAGAGACAAAGGCATACAGTGAAACCAAACACAATAGGTCACCTATTCCTATTGCACTGAGACGGTCGTATCACTGGTGCTGAGGAGTGATGGATGTAACCCATAGAGCCATTATCTCGTAGTTAGTGTTAAGTTAAAGAGAAATAATCCTGATTAGTTTGATATAACCTGGCTGCATTTATTGGTGAGCAGAGTGCCAAATTTAAATCATACTTAAAAGGTCCAGTTTAACTAAATCACACCTCATTAAATGCTACATTTGCAGAACTTACCCTGAAACTAATGTACAGTCTGTGGATTATTAAGTGATCTGCACATATTTTGTCTTGTCCTGAGACATGGCTTTGAGTTTTTAAACATCATTTTCTATCCTTTTATCACCACAAACAAGTGTTTATTCGCCATCAGAACATCACAGTGGTGTATCTGCATTGCTGTGCAGATACAACTAATGTGAGTGTGACCATGCTGTACATGTCGATTTTCTTATACTTGCTACAGCACTTCCATAAAATGCCCTGCTGTTATTTTCTGCATGTTTTGTATGTCCGTCATGTCCAAAATGACATCAGCTCATCACAATGGAGAAAAGAAAAATATACTAAAATAGAAATATGTTGTGGAGTCTGACCATTGCTGTTACAGTACTCTCACAGTAGGTGAGAGTGGTAGAAAACCTCCTCCACCTGTTGCAGTTGTTGTGAGCATCTTACCACTGAGCTGCTCTTTCGTAGTTGTCTAACACAACCTCCATTTAGGCCTTGACTCCAGTAACTGTACACACAGTAACTGTAAACTGTTAAAAAAGCATCTGCTGTGGTGGCTCCCGCTTTTCTGTCCCATCTTTGTACTGAAGGCACTTAAAAGCGTGTAGGAAATTGGATCACTGCACCCAGAGTGACTCTCTGCTCTGTGGAGATCTTTGCCTTTCAGGAGAGTATAATGGGTATGCTGTAGATGGGTAGGTTTTGAGATGTTGAGTTACAGATCTTCTAAGCCAGGATTAGGTTGTTCCATGGTTCAGCTTTGGTGCTAGAAGACCCACTGTGACCACCAGGGGACATCTTGAGAGGAATGGCTCCACCTTGAGCTGTCATGTAGGCTGGCAGGGCTGAAATCTAGTGGGACACAGATGAAAATTATATATCTTCTATATGTCTGTCATGTGTGACTGTTTGAGCAGAAAACGTTAGGGTCATGAATACCACATTTTTCACATCTTTTCCTTGTGCTATTATTTGATATGTACATAAGGGATAAATGTAATATAATAAATGCAAAGTTATATATAATGAACATGTCCCACTCTGTAAAGCCATACTAGGCTTTTCTTTCTTGAGAAAACCGGGACAGACAGGAAAAATACCCGCTGACCTTTCAAATATATGACCCCTACCAAAGTTTGTGTGTATTTATGTCTATATTGTGTCTCTTTGAAATTGCTTTGTGTCTTTTTGTAGTTGTTTTAAATCTCTTTTGGTCATTTTTTGTTTTCTTACAGTACATTTTTCAGTCATTTTGTGTCTCTTAATGGTCATTTCCTGTCTCTTTGTGGTCGTTTACTATGTTTCATTGTAGTTTTGTTTCTCTAAATGGCATTTTTTATCCCTGTGTGGTCATTCCCGTGTCTTTATGGATTTTTTGTCTGATTATAGATATTTTATAGATACTTTTTGTCTTATCATCTCAGTCAATTTCTTTATCTCTTTGTGGTCATTTGCGTCTCCCTATATGCAGTCTGTGTCTTCTAACTCTTTAACTGTGAAATAACAACAGCTACTTCTTTATTCAAAAGCTCTGAGGCCTGTGCCTTGTTGGCCCATTTAGAAATCCAATATTATACAGTTCGAACTGAATATGATCAGTAGTAGTACTTTACCTGTGCGTGCGTGCTGTGGTGTGTGTACAAGCTGTGAGTTTCCGGCTCTGTCTTTATCTGCCGAGGCTCCTCTGTGGTGGTGGACGCACGGGGAGTGCTGCTGGGTGTGGTGGGAGTCCCCTCACTGTTTGGAGTCCCTGTGGTGCACAGAATAGAGCTTATCAGTCATGTAGAGCCAGTATACACATGAACAGTACTATCTGCATCACCATATTTACACTAATTTAGGCACATTAATGTTTCAAGCTCACCAGTTTGGGACTTATTGAGGTTCTTGGGTTTTCGTTTACGTGTCTGGATGCCCTCTTTCTTCATCGCTAGAGGTCGAGGCACCTGTCAAGACACCAAACAAAATTGAGGAAAATTTAAATAAAATGTGTGTAACAACATGTTGAAAATAATGTTGAAATGCCATGTTTTTAACAGCAAATTGAAAACAACATGACAGTAAAGGCCTTCTCTTTAATTTCGTTCTGCATCTCTTTCACATCCTCTTCATGTTTTTCATTTGAAAAATCATCCTCTCTGATTCATTTTCATTCATTAGTCTGAGTAAAATGTTTAAGCCAGATGTAAAAAATAAATCCGCAGTATCAAAGGGTCACTTTCTTTTTCCCCTCTGTCGCTTCTATCTCTCTTACCCCGTGGAGTTTCATGTAGAGACCACAGGCGTTGCAGACTGGCTCTCCCTCTGCGTTTCGTCGCCATAGGGTGGTGGTGGTGGTGTGACAGTTTGTGCAGGACAGGCCCACCCTCCTCGAGGCAGACTGCAGCAGATAAAACATGCCAGAGTCAGAACAGTCACATATAAATTTTATGTATTTAAGCATGTGCCATATTTTTATTATTCTTTTTTTGTCACTTACCAGTCGTCTCTGAGGTTTAATAAGAGGCCTGTTGATGCCATTCATCTTGTGGTACAGTCCACAGGCATTACACAGGTAGTGGCCAGTACCATCCCGCCTCCACAGGGGGGTTGACATTGCCCCACAGTTCACACACTCTCTGCCCTCAGCAAAGTCATCAAACAGATCTGATGAGAAACAGCAAGGAAGAAGCACTCAGCGAATTGTACTTTTTTTACCGTTACTCTCTCCTAACAGTCTCTTAATGCAATATGAGCAGAAAAAAGAAGAAGACATGGCTGTTGATCTTCACCAGCATCACCATTTATTGCAAATAAAAAGCAAATTGTCTTTTATATTATAGGCTTATGTTATTGAACCATACCGGACATTCCTCTGAGATTCTTAGAGAAATTAACATGCCACAATAATTCTTTCCATCCTCTTTAATAATACATTTTTTACACTTTCATTCACTGGGATGGTGATTTTAAAATGTAGTGACATTTCTGCACCAGCAGGAGGTGCAGACCCGAGTGCCACAGGCCCACACAGCCTGGATTCCCTGCTTATCTCACAGCTCCCCTTAAGGAGATAAAGAGTGGGCTAGAAATAGAGACAGAGTGGAGTAGAGCTCCATCATATTCAAATACAGACTCCGTGTCTATCACATCTTTTTCTGCCTCGCTCTCAGATAGCACGACATCTGATGAATGTAATCTTCACTCTCTCATCTGGCGCAGAGTATCTCCCAAGAACCACTTAGCTGCTCAGAAGGAGACATCAATCTGTGGCATGGATGTGACAGCTTGTTTTTTTTTTTTCAGTGCTGATACAAACAGTAGAAGTTAAAACGATAATCAGCATGATGAGACCAGACTGAGAAAAGTGTCAGTTCACAGTCTCATTAACAGCAAAGTTCACATCTAAACAGGCCACACTGTGTTTTGAAATGTCCATAATTATTTCTTAGAAATTATAAATCTGTTCCTCCCTTAATGCACAATGTAATTGGGATGGTAGCGATGCATATGCAGGGCTCCTCCAAGGTTGAGAGCAAAACAGAGACAGCAGAGCAAGCTAACCTTGAGCCAGGCAGCAACTGTAGCCAATACAACGCAGCAACACAAGACAATACACAAAAGAAGTACTGCAGTGTCCCTGTCTATCTAGATGGAGGTTTAGTTTTTCCGCTGTTAAAATGTCAGCGTGTGTCTTTATCAGGGCGCAGTTTAAAAACACCCACAGGCCAAAGGTGAAAACAGAATAGAAACTCAATCAAGCATGTAAAGTGTCACAATAACACAATACAGTGTCGATACTTAATAGTTAATCCACTGTATATGAACAATTCAGTATTACTTTCTCTTTTTCTTTGACTCTGTATCGTTTTATCTTTTTACTTCCCTACATCTTAAAGCTGAAGTCAGAACTTTCAACACAGAGACACATGCACATAAAACACATGATCAAACTCTTATACACATTGATGTCACAGTGTAGCCTGGTGAAAATAAAGCCAACACCTAGACCCCATGCAACATTAACATTATAATAGTGGAGGTAAGTCTCACTGGTGGAAATTAATTACATTTATTTCCAAGTACTGTAGTACCTAAGTACCAATTAGAGGTGTGTAATACTTGTTTATGTATGTGTTATG
Organism: Helostoma temminkii; assembly: GCA_900302695.1. Classification (NCBI taxonomy): domain Eukaryota; kingdom Metazoa; phylum Chordata; class Actinopteri; order Anabantiformes; family Helostomatidae; genus Helostoma; species Helostoma temminkii. The sequence goes on from OMLM01007993.1 coordinate 14,428, forward strand.
TATTTACTAAAAATAGTAAATATTTAACTTTTCATTGCACAACTTTTATGTGCAAGGTGTAACAAATTAAGTAATTATTTCACATATAGTGAGCTTATAAAATAAACTGCTGTAAATTATGTAAAAAGTAATTAGAAAATATTTTAAGTTAGTATAATTTTACACATTAATGTATAACCAATAATAATCTACTCACTACATTTAATTGTATATTCTGAAAAACACTTTTGTGTAAATAACAGGACTTTTATTACAAACATTTTACTTGTAAATGACCATGTGGTATTTCTCCTTAAACTTCCACTGCCCATTATTCTGAATGAGAATTTTTGTATATTTTATGTTTAGTGCCTTTTAGATTTTACATTTGCTAGATTATCTCCACTGTTGCTAAAGTCAAGCAAACAACATGACATAGTGTAAAATGTAATAAAATATCTTCCATGTTTTCTTATCATATTTGGGCGTCACGTTTCATGGCTTCTAGGGTAACATTAAAGCGATAAGACAGCTT
>OMLM01007994.1:0-15024 GCA_900302695.1 Helostoma temminkii
CCCCCTACACAACTAGCCCTTCACTGCCATTCACCCCCCTACAGTCAGTTCCTGCCCCTGGCTCACCTGGAGTCTACCGGTACCATTGTGAGGGTCATGTTTTTTGACTTCAAGTGCCTTTAACACCATTCAGCCAGCTCTACTGCAAGGGAAGCTGGATGGGGCAGAAGTAGATGGGCCACTAGCAGCATGGATTATTGACTACCTCACCAATAGGCCACAGTATGTCAGGTTGCATAACTCTGTATCTGAGGTGTTAGTCTGCAGCACGGGGGCCCCTCAGGTAACAGTGCTCTCACCGTTCCTCTTGACCCTGTATACTTCGGACTTAACTTACACCACTGGGACTGCTCCCACCATACTGATGGCCTGTACAGGAAAGACCAAAGTTGCCCCCACCTTCTGAGGATACTGAGGTCCTTTGAACCGTGCAGGCTTCTGCTAAGGACTTGTTACGATTCTGTGGTAGCCGCAGCGATCCACTTCACTGTCGTCTGCTGGGGTGCACTGACTGGGACTGGTAAGGAGAGCCAGCTCTGTCCTGGGCTGCCTGCTAGACTCTGTGGAGGAGGTGGATGAGAGAAGAATTGCCATGCTGACATCCATTATGGACAATGCCTCTCACCCGCTGCATCAGACAGTGGAGGCTCTGCGCAGCTCCTTTAGTGACAGATTGAACGCTAACGCAGATCATTCATCCCTACCACAATAAAATTGTACAACTCAGCAGTGTAGTTACATTATCATCTCTGGCTGTGTACAGTGTACAGACCGTGGCTACTTTCTGTAACTAATTTCCTTCTCTCAGTTTGTCAATACTTCTACCACTTGCTAACTATTTTTCAGTGTTTCTTGCACCTTTTACTTTTTCCTGTGAGCTGCTTAACGGGTGAGTTTCCCTTCTGTGAGATCAATAAAGTATGATCTTGATCTTGACACCTTGTAAGATGCTGACTTTTCCCTTATATTTTGTTGCTTTTAATTATTTATTTATTTGACTGGTACTGTTACTATATTTATTTTTAATTTACTAACTAGTCTTTGTACAGCACTTTGGTCCATTGTTGTAGTTTTTAAGTGCTTTATAAATAAAGTTAGATCCACCAGTTCATCATTCTTGACAAGAATGTCATACCATGCAAGTCAACTTCTTCTCTTGGTGCTTTCGATGAGCTGTTTAAAGCACACTTTGTGTTTGGTACTCCTTTCAACTCCATGCCTAACAAGTACACATTCATCCAAACCACTGTGTACAACATAGATGTTGGCAAAGTTAAGGAAACTTCCTGAAGTTAGGACAAAGTTGCTTCATAAGGACTTCAAAGGTTTCTCCTCCCATATGAAGCTTTTTGGGTGTTATGTCAGGCTTAGTGTACTGGTTCAAATTTGCTTGGCATTTACGTTTAGTTCACGGTTACTTACCTGGGAAAAATCTTCGCCTTAAATGTGCCCAGGCTGGATGTGGCTGTGTGTTTGGTACTTTTTCGGGGTTTAGAAAACATTTAAACACCAAACATCTGGAGTATATTGACCCAATAAGCACTGCAGGAGAGGTGGTGTCTACAAATATAGAAGCGGCACCCACCACATCTAGAACAAATAGCACAGCTCAGGGCAGCTGGATTAAGCCTTTTGTTGCGACTTGGCGCTATATTAATAAACTAAGCTGAATTGAAAACTTGAATAGCGTTAAACTAAAATAACATTATGCAGTGTTACTAAGCATTATTTAGAGGTACTTTTACTTTAAATTTTAACACTGTGGCAAGAGTTAATTTAACACCAATTCTGATAAACATTTAGTTATTTGACTCTTCTATCAAAAGTTACTTAGAAGCAAGGAACAGCTATAGGGTTTGGTGTCTTGTCCAAGGACTCATGTAGCCAGGAGGAACCAGGAATATATATATATACACACATACATAAATAATAATTTTGACTGAAAGAGGCCAAAGTTACAGGTTACAATGGGCCACCAGGAGGTTGGAGCCAAATTTTTTGTTGCATTAGAGGAAGCACTTTGACTATATGACTATACCAGAGGAAGTACGGTTTGTCTCACTGTTTTTGATTATACTGAGAAACAGTGTATTGCTAATGGAAACTTACTAGACATTAAAAAAAAGATACAGACTGTAGGACTTTGATCAGTTCATGTTAGAGCCTTATGTAGACTGAATGAGATGCATGAGATGTTTGAAGCAAAGATGCAGCTTTTATTTCAGCACACAGTGAAACTGAAACAGTTCTGAAAATAATCCAAACTTCACTGACTCTATACATAAAAATGTAAATGTACTACTGTGTATAGCAGTTATTTGTCTTGATGGTAACTATAGCTGACAAATATATTTATAAGGAGTAATAATAGTTGCCTCTGAGATGTAGTTAAGGTAAACTTTAAAGTAGCATAACATGGAAATACAGATAAAAAATTCAAAGTTCCAGCACCTTGAATGGGTTCAGTACAGTAGTAAATGTAACTGGTACAGTACTGTAGTAAATATAACTGGTACAGCACTGTAGTAAAGCCATTAATATACCTAATATATACCATAAGACAACACATCTCAGAGACAAATACTGTAGTAATTCTCCACTACAGTAAATGTCTGCCTGCTACAGTTGGATGTTGTCTGAGCTGAATGTGTAAAGGCTGACCTGCTGACATAGACTGTCAGTGGTTCACTGGTTTTGGCTTATGGTCCATGAGCATTTTCCCACATTTAGAAGGTGAATCTCACGAAAACAAATGGGGTCGGATTATTTCTTGAATGTGATGCATTTGCATACCATTTACATACATATGTCTTAATAAAGTAATGAGAATTAACAGGAAAAGTTGCACTTTTCGTGGTCACTTGTAAATCTGACACGCAAGCAAGCCAATGCTAACGCTGTTAGCATTCACTAACCAATGTGCTAAGATACCACAGTGCTTTGAAACTTCATGCTGCACGTCTGTGTCTGTACTAGAGCCCACACACTCTTTCTGCTGAGAGTGAACCACACAAAACAGTAAATGTTAATTAGCCTGGTGTCAGGTCACTGGTCTCTGGCAGCCGCAGATCTGGTCTCCAGACATGGCAGGTCCGTGTAGTAGTGGAATTGACATACAATAGAAACATCATTTCAGAATAACGAGTTAGCCAATAAAAAGCCAGACGCACGTGGGGACCCACCTTAATAAGAGGACTGACAATTTGCATTGCTATTTGAGTTTTAATAATAAAAAAATAAAATAAAAATACATTAGGGACAGCAGCACTGTTTGCTGTCACATTTGAATAATAACTACAAAAGACCATAATATGAAATGCAATTGATTTAGCTTTTATTTAAACTTTTAATTAAAGAAACTGAGTACTGAATTGCCAATTGAGGATTTAATGTGTATCAGTTGGAAATCAGTTTTGCCTAGCATAAAAGATAAATGCACAGAAGTGTTTTTAGGACCCCATGTGCCATTGCAGGTCCAACCACTCATTTTTATGACAGGTTTATTAAACAAAAGTTGTAGGTAGGTTTAGTCATGCATTTGGAAAACTAAGTTGTAGAGAACTTCTAACAAAGTAGACTGGGTCAACTCGGAACAGAGCTCCAGCCTCATATTGGCCTTCTCCAGCTGAAAGTAGAACCCAAGTTCTTCCTCGGATGCAAACAGAATTTAGCTCCAACCTCCTGGTGGCCTGTTGTAACCTGTAACTTTGGCCTCTTTCAGTCAAAAGTATAAAATATATATGTAATTATATGCCTTAGTATGTGTTTGTATTTATACATTGTGTTAGAAGAAAATTGTATTAGTTTCAGAAATAACTGATTTGTTTGTGTTCAGTTTAAAGAATTCGCTAAGCCTATGTTTTTCCACATTCTCCTCTCCTAGTGTCAGGATCCATGTTAATGTTTAGCTTGACTTATTTTAAGCCATCTTAACAAGTGACGGTAACTCAATGCACTGGCAGCCAAATTTGCTAGCTAGCTAGATAGATAGACTTTATTGTCATTGCAACATCATACAATGAGATTAAGACTGCCAGACAGTCTGTGCAATATATTAAATTAAAAATAAATTCTAAATAAATAACTTACAATTAGTCAGTAAACAAAAGAACCTTGCACAATGGACCAGCTTAAATGAAGCAGACACAAACACACTCACACAAGTAAGCATTCTCTCACAGTTCTGTTTTACAGCCGTTCTTTAAAGCATTTAATGTGGTTATTGCTATGGAATAAAAACTTTTCTTAAGTCTGTCAGTTCTAGTTTTGATTGACCTGAACCTTCTCCCTGATGGCAGCAATTCAAAGCAAAAGAATGCCCAAATCTAAATAATATACTCTTAAATTTGTTTGGTTTTAAGCATATCACCTGCCTTTTAGGCATGCCTTTGTTCTCACACAGATACGCCACCACAGAGTCCAGACATTATCTACATGTTTGGGATGTGCTGGAGAAGACTTTATGCAGAGGTCCAGTACCATTATCAGTACAAATTCTTAGTGAGAAATACATTTGGTGACATGGCATAAGCTTACTGAAACAATGCCATGGTAAATACATACTTAATTTAAAGCAAAAGCGACGGAGAAATGCAGAACTGCTCTGTACTTTTTTCTGATGATGACATGGCTTAACAACAATATGATGGACTCAGTTTACAAGATCTAGCTACTCCTCTTCTAACCTGATTGCAACAACCTGTCCATGCAGGGAAAACCCACGGAGTAGGACTCATTGTTTGGAGTCAGTGGAATATCCATCACTGAAATACCGTTGGAGCTACATAACCGCATCTGTAAACACCAGACTAAGCATCTGGATGCTTTTATCCTGGTAGAGGGGGACTTTAATCTGTCCAAACCGAGAGACATTTTGACATTTTTGCCAGCATATCTCCATAACAACCAGGGCAACATTAAGCCAGACCACATTTACACCAACAGACAGGAAGCATAAACAGCAATGTCTTGCCCCCACCTTGGCTTCACTGACCACATCTCCGTCGTGCTGGTTCCTACTCATCCTGTGCTAATAGATGGCAAGCCCATAAGAAAGACCATCACTGTGTGACCGAGTGGAGCTGGAGCTCCAGCATTTTTTTGAGTATACAAACTGACGGTATTCAGAGAACAGAAACTCATGATGACAGGATGGACCTGGAGGATTGGGTGTGGCTACATCTGCAAATGTACTAATAATGTAACTGCCACCAAAAGAAATAATTATCCATCCTTACCAAAAATGTGTGTTCTCTTTTAAGGGTATGGGACTCAGCCATTTGATCTGGAGATGCAGTGGCACTGAGAGCAACAAGGATGAACCTGGAGATGGCCTTTTAGAGAGCAAAAGCCATGTATGCCCAGAGGATACATTGTAATTTTGCCACCAACAACATTGCACATGGAAGGGCATAGGAGCATCATGGACTACAATGGGAGTCATGTAAGCTGCCCTTCAGTGTGTCTGCTGATGCTACAGAGGTTTAATCCCTGCAAAGCCACGGACATCATCTCAGGATGGGTTCTAATAGAGTATGCGCAAGAGTTTACTAGTGTGTTGAAAGATATATTTAAGTCTCTGTCTCAAGCTAAGGTGCCTTTTTGTGTCAACTCATTCCTGTTCCACTGCAGTAAAAAATAGCCACAAAAGGTTATGAATGACTATCGTCTTATGGCCCTCACTACTATTGTGAATGGCTGGTTTTGGCCCACATAAAAAAGAAGGAAGGAAGGAAGCGGTCTGTTTCTAAGCCTCCCTGCACCCTGCTCCCAATCATGTGGAGTTCAGGGATCATATGTTGGGTTGCTCTTTCTGGACTTTAGTTTTGTGATTATTACCATTAAGCTACAGACACTTGTTAGTAAACTGCTGCTGCTGGAGCTGAAGCCATCTCTCTGGAACTGGCTGCTGGACTTTTTGACAAACAGGCCACAGTCTTTTAAGATCTATGGTGTCTTATCCGCCACCATCATACTCAACACCAGCTCCCCACCAGGGTGTATCCTGAGCACCCTCCTGCACTCAATGCTCCTCCTTTCTTTATTGGAGGAGCAGCTGTGGTAATGGTAACTATGTTTAAATACCTGGGACACAGGGATACAGCTGGCCTTGCAAAGAAGGCTCACAAACACTTGTATTTTTTGAGGAGGTTGAAGCTGCTCTTTACACATAATATTACTCAAGTAGAAGTAAAAAGTAGTCATACAAAAAAAAAAAAAGAACTCGAGTAAAATAGCAAAACTACTCAAGAACTGGGCAACTATTTGATCATGTCTTATTTATTTTTTTTTAGAAAAGATGAAATCAGACAGACAAAATATAAATTCTGGTATTTCCAAATAAAATAAAAAATGAAAATCTTTGCTAAATAACAAATTAAGGCACAAGAAAAAGCAAATGTCCAAAGTTATGGAAATTCTTGATTTTATGCTCCTCTGCTCCTGGCTCTGAGGCAGTGGAGATATGAGTATAGCTCAGGCTGGAATAATTATTTCTAAATAGCAGTGTAACAGGTGGATCGGGGTTCATTTGGCTGAACCCTCTCATAAGAGTACTGTGCTGTACAACTCATTTGTATCTTCCATCTTTGTTCTTCTTTATTAAATCTTAATCTTACTGTTCCTCCTATTATATAATAAACCATCATGATTGAATTGTTATTTCCACAACAAAACTAATACCCACAGTAGGTAACATGTGTATGTTTGAACAGTGCAAACTACTTCTAGTGAGGAGATATACTGCATACTGTATATTCACTTGCCCTCCACATTGTGTTTTTGTATGCTGAAATGTCAGTTTCTTTTGGCAGACAGAGAAGACACATTAGAGAGCTGTGTGTGGAAGTGAAACAGCTGCCTCTGCCATTCTTCATTTTTTTCTGTTCCCTGTCTGCTACATGTGAAGAGTCTGTGCTGCTATTTCACTGCATTTTGTTTGTTTGGAACCCTTTCCAGACTGATGCATACTTCATTTTTCATCTTTACTTAAATTTTGAAGAATTCATCTGTTCAGTTTTTTTTTTAATCACTGCACTGTGCATTGTAAAATAATCAGCGTTCTCTTCATTTCTCATGACAGTTAGGAAATCAGCTTACTCAGGAAAGCTGACTGTAACCCAGTTACCTAAGTGCATAAACACACTGAATTACACAACTGAAGTTGCTGCTTGATTTTTACTGTCATTTATCTACAGTAATAATTACATGCTTTAAGTTAATATTGGGTTGTGTGCATTTAGTTTTTGGGATATTTATTATTAGGATATTTTTAATGCCGGATCTGGGTAACAACTTTCATTCTTTCATATCTTACATGTTGAATGACAATAATCAAAACAGTCAAACCAAACCATAAACTTCTGGAGTCACCTTAATAGACTGAACAAATACACCAAATAACATAATAAAATTAAACAAAGAAAAAATAATACTACTCCAATAATGCCAACACTTGAGAGGAAATATAGAGGGTTTCAAAACTTGTTGCACTTGTTGTGCAGTAAAGACAACAACCAACCTAGAACAAGTCTTAAAACAAGTTCCCCGCCCTCCATGTGCCTCTTTTAGAAATGTTGGCGACGTTGGTCTATCAATTATGTTGCCACTTTTGACATACAGACTTTAACAGTTACCGGAAAATCCTGTCCATACATTACATATTCCTGAACTCATTCCAGCTCAAAGATGTATGGCTGGATCTTATGGCTCTTTGCAGTGTGTTTGCAGTAGTGTCTCTATGCCCAAAAACAGCAGATTGAAATTAGCCAACTTAATCTGGGACATATCATATAACATTTTTTGTAGGTGACCCTTAACAAACAAGTGCCAAAATATCTGTTTTGAAGCAGTAAATATTTTCCACTCTGAATACTATACTCCAAAGCTAAATCTGAATTTATAACACCACAATGTGAAATGCAATCAGCCTCATGTCCAAAGAGCACGTTTGCAAACAAAATCAAAGAATAGTTCAAATATGGCAAAAAAAAAAAAAAAAAGAAAAGAAAAGAAAAGAAAAAAAGGGAAGATTGTCTGAGTAAGTGTCAAGGCAGGTACAGACTACGCCTACTTGTATTATTATCATTGACTACTTTGTTCAGTTGACTTCAGTCTTTGCATGATAAATATACAGCAAAATATGGGGAAAAAACGTAGCTTCCGTTTCGGATAAGTGACGGTTAATTAGTTCTTAAATTCTTCACTTGCCAACCTTCGACATCCCCAAAATTTAAACCTAACAAAACTATTCATTAAATGTTTTTTTATTTAAATTAAACGGTTTCCCCAATTTCTAGTAAAATAACCATCCGACTAAAAGAAAATAGGAAAATAAATAAATATTCTTACTTTGAATATTCCGTGTGCCTTTTGTCCAATTTCAGCTTGCAGTTTCAGGGACTCATGTTGCTGTGCTTAGGGTTACTGGTTTGATGAGCAAAGGCTTCTGAAAGCCACTCCTCACTGCGCGCTAGCATTGTCACAGAAGTACTTTGCATGGGCGGCGTACGCAGAGAGAAGCTTTGGCGTATTCTGTAAATATTTGAGGAAGGTATGACTACACGGCTGTACTACTTTTACTTGATGAGCCAAATGAACCGACTTGTCGAAGGTTATGCAGCAGCTTTATTACCAGGTTTCAGCAGGCATCCTGCTTCGTAGGCGTGGCCCTGAAAACTTAAACTTAAATCGTCTGTAATTAAATGGCTCAATAAAAGAAGCGTTTCAAAGTCCGCTGGGCACCTTTGAACTGTTCCCATTTCAAAATGTGTTTTGCTTTATTTTGCCTTGCAGAATAATGTAATCAGACCTTACCCGCCGTCTGTACATGCGGGAGGTTTCGCTGTGAAACTGCACTTCCATGTTTGCAGGTTATCTACCTGGATTTTAACAACATTTACATATATTAATGAATTCTGTAGTTTGTGGAAGAATAACAAATGTAATCTTACTCATTTTAAATAGGTTTTTGTTGTAAAGTCAACAATTATAATATTCTACAATCCCAATTCCAATATAGTGAGGAATCTGTGTATAAACATAAAAATAGAATGCAAAGATTAGCAAATTTCAAAACGCACTTTGTTATGCCATTATGGCAAACTCGTCTGAAAAGTAGAATTGCTTTGATTTTTGCTATTAAACATTGTGCACCCTGAGCTGCATCCACAAACCCCTGATCTCACATGTACCTTAGCAGCTTCCGGACGATGACCTTACACACATTTTACGCGGTTTACGTCCCTATGCATCACACAACTGATACACTGAAAGCTTGGTTTGTCCTAGTTTGGTGTCAAACTGTGTTTTAAAGTAATTTTATTGCTAGTGTTGATGTCCTGTCATTTTATATATGTCTGTTATTTCTGTATTTAGTTTTCAACTCATTGCATTTTCTAAATGATATTTTTCAATTCATTACTATATATTTCATTGCGGATGTGGCAGGTGTGTTAGGTTTTTTGTACGATTGCATGTGGAAAAAGTCCATGCTTGGCATTTTACTGCTGATTGGCTTGTAGGTGACACCTAGTGGCCGATATTGATGGAGCAACAGCTTTAGCGTCACCTTTTCTCATTCTCGCTCAACATCTTTTAATTGCATATTTCTAGGATAGTAAACATCCAGTGAAAACAAGCATAAAAATCTTATCAGTTCCCTGCTTTTATTATAATATGTGTAAGACGGCTTCCTCTACACGTCACCGACAGGCAGCCAATGAAAGGCCTTGTCTTTAGCGCTTATCTCGTGATGCTGAAGAATGTAAATGTGCACGGCAGCTTTTCCCCCACTGATCACCTCATTTGGATACTGAAACAGAGACGACCTCATTTCAAACAATGCATCGAGTCAGTGTGGCCAGTATGTGACGACATGATTGGCAGATGTGGCAGGCTTGTGCCGTTGTAAGTAAATGTTTCGCTATCTATGGAGTTGAAAGCATATGGTGCTCACAAATGACTGATTACCCAACAAAGGTAAACAACTCACACATGCGGGTGTATATCTATTTTTGCCCACTGAGAATATACACATGGTGGCGACTGTGTATAAATTAAACATTTCGGGAGTATTGTAGTTATTTCTGGATTCCACATAGTCTTTATTTATCACAGCAGTTTCTGTCTTGTGTTTATAATCGGATATATTACCCCGCTTAGGGTGACTGATTTGTCGCCGAATGTTACGTATCGTTGGGATAATGAAGGGGATCAGCATGCACAGAGAGTCTCTAGTCAAAAACACATTGAAACCTAATGTTAGTTGTTCAGATCTGTAATTGTAGGCTCCTTATTCTTAGAGCTGTAGACCCACAATGAAAGCATTTGACATTGCGACACTTTGTCAAGTGTAAAGTCCATGTCTAAACTGCAGACTCCACTTAGTTATAACAAACTAAATTTAGGTAATACTGCTTTTGTGTAAATTAATGTTTTTTTTTATCTGTTTGTACAATGAAGTGAAACCAAAAAGAAAAGGCATGAGTGATTAGATTGACAGCACTGTTTTACTAGAGTATATTTTAATAATAAGTCCTGCCACTCAAGTTCAAATGATTTGTTCCACATATGCAGTCACTAGGTCAACAACACTGTATTTACTCCAATAACTGTAGACAACTTGGTTTCAGTGTTGTGAGACATTTGTATGTAGTTTTAGACTTCCTTCTGCACATTTATTTTGACAAACCATCATAAAGCAGCATGTGGCTCGGTTGGTAGTGAAGTCGTCTTTCAACCCCAAAGTTGGTGGTTCGACTCCTGGTTCTTTCTGGTTACACGCTGAGGTGTCCTTGGGCAAGACCCTGAAACCTGTAGCTGTCCCTCACTTGTAAGTTGCTTTGGATGGATTAGGCTCCCAAATGGACAATCCTTAAAGTAGTCATGTTATGCTAGGCTCCACTGATAGAAGATAACATGATTTTTAAGTTTACCAATCACAAAAGGTATAGTGATTCTTCTTCTGGACTTGTTTGAGCTGCTGTGTTTTTAAGGCCATCCCATTCTGTTTTGATTGTCCAGCATGTGGAAATCTCCCAGTACCCAAAACCTTGCCCAAAACAGTGATTGTCAGCAGCAGCCCTTTCCTGCTCACTATGGATGCTGTCTCAGCAAGCTGTAGCAGTACAACAACACAAATATATTGGTTTTCTGTCAAGATGTCAGTTTCTGAAATCTGAAATCCAGCCATACATATTTTGGAAAAGTAAACAAAGGTAGTTCCTTCACAGCAGAAAAAAACACATTCTGTAAGACAAATGAACATTGTACTTACAGTAAAACTAGCTATGAGCAGAGCAGCTGCAGCTAATTTGAGGGGTGAGGCAGGATGCTGTACTTACTTGGTGTAGGAGTCCAAATGGATGTCCAGTTATGGGCTTCCATGTGATTTGTAAATCCAACTGATGCAGACAAAAAGATCCAAAAGTAACACATTGTTTTGACAGATGAATGATTGCTGTATAATATTGCATTGAACTAGTTAAACCACAGAGAAGTTTTCTCTGCATATGATTGTGTAGTTTTATGGAAAGTAATCCTCTAATCAACTAGAAATGTGTGCTTGAATACATGTGAATGTAGCACCTTGCTGAATGATGTCATATAGTGTATTTGCAGCAGTGTCTCCATGCCCAACAAAGCCAACTGGCCACAGTGCAACCTGGGTGCTTCACTACCAGCCAACATGCAAACACACCTCAAGCTATGGGACTATGTGAAACATGGGCACTCAACTTCACAAAAATATATATTTAACATCAGAACATGAAAATTATTACATAAATCCCTTAAAGTCTGTTTAAAAAGAGTTCTCAAATGACATTGAGTTTATTGCTTTTTCTGTCACATTTATTTGTAAAATGATACTGAAGTCAAAAGCAGTTCAAAATCATTCACCTTTAATATTAAATAATAAAAGGGAATGCTTATAAGGGAGATTTACATTTCAGGTTTGAGTGGATATCAAATTGATCCTGGTGTATTGTGGTCCATTTAGATGCTGTAATTGGGACATCACAGTGCTGCAGAGAGTGTCACCATGAAGGGCCCCAGCTCCAGATGGGCTTTCTGTCTGGGCTTCTTAGTTGGTGCCTGTGGCATTTACTTCTTCCTGTGCCAGGTGTGGTTTGAGAGGAGCTACCCTGTGCTGTCAGAGGCCCAGGAAAAAGTCTCAACAGTTGAAGAGAGACCAACCAGCTGGAGGAAAGAGGGATCTGCTCTTATTAACCTGCTCCACCCTCACCACAAAGGTGCTTTACACACATATTGTATAAAATATAAATATATAAGTTCATAAAATTCATGCACTGTTCAAAAATATCTCTTATCTTTCCTCTGTATACCACAGTGTACCTAAGCTCAGCACACTGCAGCTTAAGAAAACACATGCAAATAGACAAAACACAAGCAAATGAAGAGAACAGCTTCATCAGGCATTTAGAAAAAAATACAAAACACAGGTAAACGCAGAAACGTGCTTCACAAAGACAAAACACAATCAAATACTGAAACCTGCTGCATAAAGACAAAGCATAACCAAACACATAAATGCTGTTCAAAAAGAAAATTACAAGGGAAATGTTTCCAGGGGCCAAACACAGAAAACACAGCCAAACATACCATCATACATTCAAAACAAACAATTATAAAACTTAGATTTGATCCTATTTTCCAACATCAATCGACTTCAGTAGCTTAATAAGTCACCATGGCAACAAAAAGCATGTCCCATCTGTGTTTAACACTTTTTGTGCCCCCCTGGAAACAACTGTTGTGTCACTTTCAGACAACTTTATATTTTGTAGCCTTTTTTCTAAATGTTGCACTGATGTTGTCAAATCAGTGAAGGTTTGTTCTTAATTTGTTTGTGTTTTGTTTATTTGTATGTGTTTACTTAAAGTGCAGTGAATTGAACACTTAGGGCCACCACAATGTACAGCATAATATAAGATGGTTTGCGTAAATCCTAGTATGGACTCAAACTCAGTGATTGTCCAGGCAAATTTATTTACATGTGTAAGTTGTGTCCTGACGCATTGAACATTGGTGGTGGTTATGGGGAAATATGAGACAAATCGACACACGAATGATAAAATTCTGCATATCTAATGTTTCTGGACCACTTAAGCATGCTACACTAAATAAATACAGGATAGTGTGATGTTACTGGTTAAACCCACATTCTACTGGAAACATTTAACTTGTTTATACATTGTATTGTTGGCTGTGTCCCTCTAGATGAGGACAGTTGGGTGGCAGATGCACTGTACGAGAAAGTACGTGTTCTCTGTTGGGTGATGACGGGACCATATAACCTGCAGAACAGGGCCCGTCATGTCAGGGCCACCTGGAGTCGGCACTGTAACCTGGTAGTGTTTATGAGCTCAGAGGAGGACCCAGACTTTCCCACTGTGGGCCTGGGCACTAAGGAAGGCCGGGACCAGCTCTACTGGAAGACCATCCGGGCATTCCATTATGTCTACGAGCACCATGTCAATGAAGCAGACTGGTTCTTAAAAGCAGACGATGACACCTATGTTGTGGTGGACAACCTGCGCTGGATTCTGTCTAATCACACCCCTGAGGAACCCATTTATTTTGGTAAACGTTTCAAGCCTTACACGAAGCAAGGATACATGAGTGGAGGGGCAGGTTACGTACTTAGTAAAGAGGCCCTCAAAAGATTTGTGGAAGGTTTTCGAAGCAAAGTTTGCACACACACCACTCCAGTGGAGGACCTAGCACTGGGACAGTGTTTGGAGAAGATGGGCGTTCAGGCAGGGGACTCCAGAGATACTATGCATCGAGAAACATTCCATCCATTTGTGCCGGAGCACCATCTAACTGGAAAGTTCTCTAAGAGCTTCTGGTACTGGAGTTATTGTTACTACCCAATTGTTGAGGCAAGTCCCTTTGCTTCTGTTTAACAGTATGTGGTAGATTTTTGTGTTATATTTTTCAAGGCTGGATGGTTCTTTGATAAGACAGATATCCTGTGAGTGGATTATCCTTATTAGAAGGTGCAAGCCAGGTTAGGAAGGCATGCTGTTAAGGAGGTGAACCTGTTAGCTGAAAATCCTTAAGTATCCTTAATGTACATCTGCAATTTAAGATTTATTATATCAATTTGAAATGTGCAACAGCAACCTAACCTAACTGAAATTCAATAGTGTGTATTATGCTGTTTATTTGGCTGCTGAGTGATTAAATAAATAGTTTTGGTAAAAAATTAATCATCTGAGACATAATACCTACTGTCAACAAATGGATAGGCAATCTTTATAAAAGAAGTGAATTGAAATAGAAATGAGTTCCTTTCAAAGTAGATTATTTTAGCAGAGACACTGTCCTGTCAACAAAAGGAAATTGGTCAATTTCTGATGATGCAGCTAATTTAATGTATTTTACAATTACAATGAGGCAGGTCCATTACTGATCCTGTCAGATTGCCTGCCAGCAAATGGAGCTGCTTTGTCCCCTGCCTTTTGAAAGACAACTTTTAATATTATTAATGTAAAGTAATTATGTTTTTCTCAGACTATACAAATGGAAATATTTTATTCCATTTGTATAGTTTGCGTGTCAGAATATGACAGTTAGGCAGGTAATATTCTGTAGTTTTAATTGTGAACTAAAAAGAAAAAGACCAACAATGCTTTGTTTCTGTCTACCCCAATGCTAATAGTAATAATAATTTAACAATTGAAACTATATATTTGTGAAGCTATAGGATATATAAATTGCAGTGTGGTAGGAGATGGAGCCTGCCACAGAGTTGTTTCTGCTGTATATATCAGGATGTATGATGCAAAACTTTTAGTACTGTATATTTTGAGATGCAATGTTTTTTATTATTTCTTTGTCATGTCTATGTGTGTTTACATGTGTGATCTGTGTGTCCTCAGGGTCCACAGTGCTGCTCTGACCTGGCAGTATCGTTCCATTATGTGGAAGCAGAACTGATGTACACATTGGAGTATTATACCTACCACCTGAGGGCATATGGCTACTTGCCACGCTACC